>CAJNIZ010000903.1:61621-97816 GCA_905231905.1 Symbiodinium pilosum
CACTACCAAACACCAGCGAAAGGGGAGGTTCTTCCCACGGCAGAGTGAGGGGAACACGAGTGCTCGACTGCATAGCACATGCCAAGAGCCTGTCAATCCCTGAACTGGCAGAACCCCTTGCAGAGGAGTGAGGGGATGGCTGCATGGCTCCTGAAGAAAAGAGGTCAGTCAAGACGATTGGATTGAAGGACACGTTCTATGTTGTCAACACGCCTGCTTAGGCGGGCAAGGGCAATTGAAAACAAGGAAGCCAGGGCGGCTTGCTGCTCTGATGCACGGTTTAGCTGGCTATACAAAGCCTCGGCTACTCGGAGTTGTTCCTCGCTTTGGCCGACGCGGGCAGAAAGCAACTCGATGAGCACACGGAGCTGGCAGATGTCCTGATCTACGCTGTTGCGTTGAGCTTCCAAGTTGTCAACACGGTCCTGAAGAAAAGCAAGGTCCTGACGACGCAACTCTTCCTGCAAGTTGGAAATATGCCCTTCCAAGACAGTGACCCTGTTAGAGGTAGCAAACAGATGACGCGAAAGCAAACTCTGGGGTGACAAGGAGCTGCTTGCTTCTGATTCTGCTGCGGAGGCAGGGTCCCCGTCCTGATCGCCCATGCAAAGTCAAGTCACTGACCCATCTGCCAGCCCACTGGCTGGCGTGCACGGGCCCCTAGCGGGCAAACTTACAAGCTCGGGCCACTAGAGAGCCTTTACCTCACTAGTGTAGGTACAGACTCCAGGCCACTCAAAAATCTTTTCCAGCTGACAAAGCCAAAACTGCAGATTGCAAGGAATCAGTGCAGCCATGTATGAAACATGTTTCGACAAGAAATCATGAGACATGCCATGGGAAAAAGATGTGCTGAAATTTTGGACAACAAAATTTCATGCATGTTTAAGAATAAAGTGCTACCCCACCTCCGGTGTGAGATCACTCTTATTATCGTTTGGGCATGGATGCTCTAGTCACCGTATGCTCTTGGAACACGAACGTTTTTATCGCTTGGGCATGGATGCTCTAGTCACCGTATGCTCTTGGAACACGAACGTTATTATCGTTTGGGCATGGATGCTCTAGTCACCGTACGCTCTTGGAACACAACCGTTATTATGGTTTGGGCATGCATGCTCTTGGAACACGAACGTTATTATGGTTTGGGCATGGATATGCGCTGGTCAACGCATGCTCATGTAGCAGCCAAATCCTTCAACCCTCAAAAACATTGAAAACCTCTGCGGTAGCTAACCACGAAAATAGCAAAAACCAGACAAGCTAGATAAGCCTCCGCTGAGAGAGTGATGCTTAAATGATGAAGATGATATTGATGATGAAGATGAAAATGATTCTGGAATATGAAGAAACATGATGATACATAATGAACATGTCTTCAAAACTTTAATGAAAAGTCATGACGTGTGCTGGAAATGATCAAAGGTCATGGCACGTGGTGAAGCTTCCTGAAATTGATGACAATGATATGTGAGCAAAAAACCCTGAAAACTGATGCAAAGTGATGAAGCACGCTGAAGCGTAATCAATGATGATGAAAGATGGCGAAGGAAACAAAACCTGTGAAGATGATGAATATGATGAAAACTGCGGAACATGATGAAAAGACTTGTCACTCCGCAGTGCATTTATAGCCACCCGTACGCCCCTGCGCCTGCTGATGAGCACACTTTTCAGGGTTGCGCAGTCCTTCTCAATCAGTTAACGCAAGCAGGAGGGAGCCCCGTCTCAGATCCATCGGGCACTCTCGATAGAGCGCACATGCCTTGGGTGAACTTCCTTACCTTAGACGCACAAGACCCGTCCTCACCAAAGATCTTTCCATTTGGCCTCGCCTTTCTTCCTTCTTAACTCTCCTGACAGGTTCTCCCTGCAAAGAAGCACTTGAATACCTCTTGGATTCTGCATACGAACTTCAGCATCTACCTCCTGCGCTGCCCTCATAAGCTTTGGAACAGTAAAGAAGTCAGTATTTTCGAAATCCACGCGAAGACGATTCTTCTCGCTGAAGCCATGGAAACTTCGTTCGTGAGCGCGTCAGCTTGTACATTTTGTTCTCTAGGACTCTAAGAATCCAACGCAACATCAGCCTTGTATTCATCCGGTGGAGCTGAAGGCTTACCTCCATCAACACCACCGATAATGGAAACGAGCATGAGAGGACTGTCACGGGCGCTCACCTTGCTGTCTGCTAGCGCAGGAAAAGGATGATCGCGAGAATTGCGGTGAACTCCAATTTGGCTCCACCGAAGCGAATGAACGGCAGGGTTCCCCTTTTACAAAAGCCCATGGAGCTGAAGATCTCGACAATCGAATGGAAACCCATAAAGGACTATATTATCCTTCTCTGCCTTTGCACCAACGCGAAAGGTCAACTAGATACACAGGTACCTGGGGCAAGAACTGACGATCACGAGAAGAGGGTGTGCCTCGGAAAGGGCGTACATGGGGCCTTCAGGTCACGACCAGTAATGCCAGATCCAATCCCTCTTTATCTCGCCAACGCCAACCTGAAAGGCACCCAAACTCAGCTCATAGCCGATGTACTGAAGACGTATCCCTCCTCGTGCCAGCTGAGAGGGACCTCAGACAAGAAAAGCCAGAAAAGACATTTGAAGGCGAAATTCTTCCCTGAGCGGCCAACCAGCATCATCCGCATCGAGCAAATGAGAAGATGCCCAAAGCAAACCTGCGAGCATGTGAAAACATCGTGTCATCGTGGCCGCAAAACACCGCTACCAATATGCAGCCGAAGCAACACCGACAGCTCCTCGCTTGTGAAGAAAGACCTCGCCTGGGTCGTCCAGCGAAAGGCCTAATAGCCCCAATCATTTAGTCTACGAGCGTGGGCCACATCATACGCCACGCCGGACCTGACGCAGGGATTCTCAGCACACTCGCTCTTCACCTGACGGAGCACCGCTTCCGCATCATCCACAAGTGGACATCACATACGATTCCAAACTCTGACGCGACGGGTAACATCGACAGAATAACTGCCGTCATGCCCCACCCTTACCTCATCGGAGTCAAGGCCTTGCGGACTGCCCCAAAGCCGCAACAGCTAGCCTGCCCTTGTACTTTTCTTCAGCATCAGCCCTGGACACACGACAAAACCCTTCTCGATGTCATCACTGACTTGCTCCTTAGTCTTGGACATGTGACATGGACTGCACCGCTGAAAAGTAATCGGCCTTGGTGCCCACGAACTCGCCTTCAGCCTCGCTAAAGTCCCACTTGCCCATGGGCTCAAACATATCGGGACCTGCGAGCGCTGAAGCTCTGAGCTTGCAATCCACATTATCCTGCCTCCGCGGGAGTCACTAACTGAACCAACTGTCGCGCGCCAGAACTTGTCCTTCTTAACATCTTGCCACTTGACTCCACCGCCTGACACCAACGCTTGAACTCTCAATGGGTTTCCATGATACTTCATTGACCTCACTTGACACTGACATTCTGCTTTGGTTTGAGCTCTTGCCTGCCAAGCGTGTCTGACATCAGGCTTGTTCGTCAGTGTGGAACTCCACGTGACCACGCCAGGGTTTGAAATCAATCACTCTGGCATTCTGCAAATTCATGAACTTCGCATTACGCAAGGTCACATTCGATCCATCAGCATGCTCCCTGTGGGTGGTCCTGTCTCTAGTCAATCTCTTCAGTGGGACAGGCATTGACGAACCCATTCGTATTCTTGGATCAATTGTTTTTGCGCCTCCATCCGGACTCATCATAGGAGTCATCATACCACGACCAGTCATCTGACCAGACTTCTGCGTGTCCATTCTCCCCACTCTCATTCTCTCCTGTAACCGCATTGACAATCTTCGCTTAAGGGCATTCCTTACTCCAGTGTGACTTGCTTCCACACATGAAGCAACCTTGTCCTTTGCCATTAGGAAATAATGATTATTTCCTTTTCCTTTCAGTCCTTTACCTTTGCCTTTGCCCTTTCCTTTCATTCCTTCGCTCTTTCCCCCCTTTGCCTTTGCTCTCGCCTTAACACATTCCTTTCCTTCCCTTTCCACCCTTTCTTACCTTTGCCTTTCAGTGCTCCTATATTCATTGGAGCAGTTCCCTGACTGGATGCATGCGGAGTGATGGGCACAGTCAAACGCTTGCTCTTAGCGTAGGCATACACAATGTCCAGTTTTTGTTGGAACGTCGTCACTGATCAAATGTGCAGTCTCAAATGCTGTTGCAGTGGGCCAGTCGTCTTCTGCATGAGCAATAAATCATCCTGAATCGGCGTTTTCTCATGTCTGATCTTCGCAATCAGAAGATCACTCAAATCATTCTCAAAGTGATCAGGGCGCAATCTGAACGACAGTATCTCATTCAACAAGCTCGTGGCCTTGGCATGCTCAGGCAGTGCAAACTGGCAAGACAGTCTACACTAAATTTCTAAGCCATTTTCAATGTCTTCACATCGAACAATCGCTTTAGCTGAGCCATCAGTGATCTGGGCCAGTAAATGCGCCAATTGACGTCTCATTGCTGCAATTACTTTGTTGCTGGCCATACTCTTGACATAGTTCATCAGTGATCTCCTCTGGGGTCTCCGCCGCCTCATCCATTAGCCCATTGGCTTGTGCAGTCCTACATACCTCTTCAATTGCCACCAATCTTCCCACTTACCAAGCTCACCATCATAGGTGGAAAAAAGAAAAGTCTTATCTCTCCTCCAATCGATCTGGAAGCGAAGTCCATTCTGGACTCAATCGACAAAGCACTGAACCTTTCAGTGTTCCGCCACCATGCAAAATCCAATGATCACGATATCAACTATCAACCTAACCAATCAATCACTCTCCAGAGTCCACAGCAAGTTTGATCAATCCTTTGTGCACTCACAGTGCTAGCACTCGTCTTGAGCCAGACAGCATTTCGTATCATTCCAGTATGCTCACCATGTGGCATACAGTCCAGGTCATTGTGGGAACAGTGTCATCTAACACACCACCACCACCACCACCGCCGCCGCCGCCGCCGCCGCAACAGCAGCAGCAGCAACAGCCGCCGAAACAAGACCAGCAGCATCGGCATCGGCATCAGCAACAAGCGAATCCACAATTTTCCACTAGCAGTAGCAATCGGAACATCCAACGAGAACGACGGCAACAGGAAGGGCGACGGCCTCGACCGCAAAAACAACGACTACAGTGACAATGCAGCGACAACAACAATAAGAACGAGGACAACAACAATAACAACGTCGACAAAACACACAACCAGCATGAACACCACCACTAGCCGCCCCCACCACCACCACCGCCGCCACCACTTCCAACATCAGTATCGGCACCAGCCTGACGGAACGGCAAGTGCTTGGTATGAGTAAGCAGGATGTGTGACCTAAGCTCCCGACCAATGGCTTCAAGATCATCTCGGCGGCTCTGCTCGATTCCTCTGTGCGTGTTGATGCTCACATATCGAGCAGTCCCTGTGAGCTTGCGGTCATTCCGGAACGGAATATGCTGGCTGGTCCGTGGGTTTCGGTAACGCTTCGCTAATCCAAAATCAATGATGTACACGTCACCAGCCTTCTTCTGAACACCCATCAGAAAATTTTCTGGCTTGATATCTCGATGCAAGAAGCCGCGGGAATGGACATATTCAATAGCATCAATCATCTGCTGACCAATTGCTGCAATGGTCTTATGCGTAAATTTACGGTCGCAGTAGTTGAAGAGGTCTTCAAGCGACGGACCAAGAAGGTCAATCACCATAACGTTGTAGTCACCTTCAACTCCGTACCAATGAACGGCTGGAATCTGCACGCCATTCGAGATTAGCTTGTAGAGCTTGGACTCAAAGACAAGTAGAGGGTGCTGCGCCCTCACTGACTCCAGCTTGATTGCCACTGGCGCCGCCGTCTGCACATTCACTCCCATGTAGATGTCCCCAAAGGATCCGGAGCCGATCTTTTCCGAGACCTGGAACTTGCCTGCGATTAGCTGCGCCATTCAAGAAAATTGTCGCACTTGCATATGTGTACAAATCCCTACAACCCCCCCGGGAAAATTGTTTGGCAGTCGGGCTCATTTTCTCGCCCCATCTTGAGCCCCGGTCAGCAGCATGGCCAAGTTGCAAATTGCTTGAGTCTTCAAGGACAGAAAGCGAAAAGGAAGCACAATTCAATTCCTTGTCTCTCAGGTTGGCACTACAAGATCCCGGGCTCCAGGTACTGGTTGCCCTCGAAGCTGCTGACAAGTTGCCAAGATCCATATGACCTTCGCTTCATCAAAACAATCTGGCTGCGTTAGAAACACTTCAGTGTGTCCTTGGCGCCATGCATTGGCCACGCTTTGCGCATCTAACGTTGCCACTCGCGGCTGCAGAAGCTGAACGGATTCCTCAAAGATCATGCTTGATGCCACCTTGCCAGGCGGCTCTGCCCAGATGTGTGGATCAGCCATTTGTCGGGAATATCTGCCAAGTCACGGTATCTGGCTTCGCCCTCACATATGCCCACCTGCAAAAATGCTTAAAAGCTACTTTGCTTCGAACATCAGCTTTCGGCTTTGCATCAGTGCAGGCACAAAAACATGAGGTTCTGCACAGGCAAAAGAAGACCACTCTTGCAGCTCGGGGCACATAAGTCCACACAGCTCATCCAGGCGGAATGAACTCAAGCGTCCGCAGGCTCTGCGTGTCAGAGTATCGAAAACGGCCTTACCTCAGAATTCGCACTTGAGTACCTCACACGTTTACTTCCTTGCAGTGTGTCACGACAAGAGGCTGGGCAGCTGAGTCGTTGCATACGCCCAGGCAGAGTTTGCAATATTCCTTCAAGAAACACTGCACAACAACCGTCCTGCAGCTGAACCGATTTTTACTTCCATGTCAGCGAGGATCTGATTGTCAAAGACATCAATGTTGACGGTAATAAACTCAGCAAAGGTGTCAAAGAGTCGCATGTGCGCAATACCCACCTGTGAGGCAAGGTGGCAAGCGGCCTGTGACAATGTTCTTTCAAACCAGTGGCACCTTCCCATATGCCCATAGCATATTTGAAGCCATTTGTGGCGAGAACTGGCGCCACAAGCCACTCTCAATCTGAGGGCTCAGGGGGCGGACACACTCTTGCGGGACCTCCCCCCACTAAATCCACAACGAACTCCACATGACAGAAGGGCCAAGGAAACCTCAAGCCCTTCCATGCCATCAATGCTGCCACGTAGCAGTGTACTTTGCAAAAACTGAAAACAACTCCTCATGACAAACATCCAGGGTAGCATACGCCCACATCAGGTTCGATACCTGGAGGTGTTGGATCAATAAAGGGCTGCGAGAACATGTTAAGAACATTGCACATGCCCAAGTGCTGCAAGGCTACACTTTGACGATCAAAGGACGAGTACGATTCAATGGCACGCTTCGCCAGCCTTGGTTTCACTGGCCAATTTGCTTCTTCTAGGAAAAGAAAGGGCAACTGCATGGATGCAGGCAGGACTCATGTCAAAAAGAGGTGGGTTGTGATTCTTGGACTTTGCGAAAGCCCAACACAAATTCGCGATGGTGTGCCTCAACAGGTTTAAGTCAAAAAGGAATCCTGCCCATCCGCAAAGCTGTCAAAGACATATGTCTTCAGCAAAGGCTCGGAGGCAAGTCGCTGCAGTCCATAGCAGCCGAAGCAAGCTGACCAAAAAGCACGCGTTCTGCCATCCCAGCTTTCGCAAAAGCCCAAGCGGTCATAGAAATGTCGATGAACCTGCCAGAGTTGCCTGGCAAAATCTTGCGGTGCCGTGCAAGGCATGCCGCACCGGAAAACATGGCAGGCAATATTGCGGTTGAGCATCAGATCTTGCGCGCTGCTTCTTTTGACAGAGCGGCCCAGACATCTCCACGCTCGCGGACCTGGAGCCTGTGAGTGATCGTGATTCGAGGAAGTACACTAGTACACCACGGATGGGACTGTTTGGTGCTTCTGGGCAACTTTGCCAAGACCCACGCCAGCCTCATGCAAAGGTGACTGAAGTCTGAAGCGATCAAGAAATTCGAGCGGGAGCACTTGGCTGCATCTGTTGGGCCGAAGTGATCGATCTTCTGCAAAGATCTGTCCAACAAGTCATTCAGCAAAGACAGGTCCTGACAAGCTCGTCGCCCCATCCATCTGCAAAGCTGGAAACTTCACAACAATTCAGTCCTCCCAATCTTTGATCCTAGCGAATGCATAGGCCAGCATGGACAGACCTGCGGTCGAGCCCTAATCAAACCTATTCGACTTCTGTCATGGAATGGGCCGCTGCTGGCCGATCGCTTTAGCAGGAGCTCACACAGTCCCCGGAACTCATAGTGAGAGGAGAGGCTTTTTGCGGAAATGTTAAATGCGGGAAACGAAGCAAGGACAGCTTCTGTGTTCGAACCTTACTTCCAGCATTCGCGGTACGACGGAGGTTTAGCATGACTACACCAGCAAACTGCTCAAGACGGCCGTGAGTTACGGGTCTTGCTTCTCATGCAATGCTGATTGTCATGGAGCCGGAGCTTCTGATCGCCTATCTTCACCTTCACGAATGGTTGAACTTCGGTTTTAAATCAGCACCCCTGCTGCGATGCGTACGCGTGCTCAATGGCACAGTCCATTTAAAAAGTAACTTAGCATCCCAATCCAACTAGATTAACTAGCCCTCATTCAGTGTAAATAGATTTGACTCCTCTTAGTTCTTGAGGTTGCTGCGTCTTTTGCTAGGCATGCCTTGGACTTCTCCCAAAAAGTGTGAGGACGCTTTGCGCGAAAGCTTGATTGACAGACAAAGCGTGTTTACCCTCGAGGTTTGCAGGCGATTTGAGGAAAAGATTGAAGGTGCTCCACGCGAAAGCTGGATTTTTTGCGCCCATGGAACCAAAATGCGAAACGCTTTGCATGCCTGCACAATGTCGCGCAAAACTGTGAGGATGCTCCACTCGAGAGCTCGATCGTGAGCACCGAATGGCACCGCATGGCGCCGCACGGACATGCTCCACACAAAAGCTCGAGTGAGCGCGTATTCAGCTTCTCGCAGCGCTTGCTTTGAGTCAGGATCTTCAGGATGAGCTTCTGTCCACTTCCTTGACCTGATAGGTCCCAACTTAGGCTGCTCCTTGAGCTGTTGCTCGACGGATTTGCAAGGGTTTTCGCACACTGGAGGTACTCGGCCGCCAGTTCTGTTTTAAAACCCTGCCCCCCCCCCCGAACGCTGCCTCGTGGTTCCAGTCGGGGCAGTGAGCTCTTGACGCGCTTTTGTAACTCCGTCCAGGCCTCGCAAGTTGCGCAAACTACGATGCATGAGCAACATGCAACTGCCACGTAATCATTCATGCTGTGGCTGGCTGGCTGCTGGGAAGACATGCGGTACTTCTGTACAGCTCAAAGGCACCCACCCGGGCGTGCCAGAAAGGAAAGAGGTGAGGATCCTTGCAGGCTGCGCTGGCCGTCACCTGCCTTGCACCTGCCTCGCCTCATTTTTTCTTGCTGCCACAACACCTGCTCCACCTTAGGAACCTGAGCCATTGCAATCACAATGTTGCCAGCATCGAATCGCTCAATCTCCTGGCACTGCACATGCAGCCACAAGCCAGCTTCAACAAAGCAAGGATTGCAGCATCTCGAGGCGCCTGGCTTATTACATCAAACAGCTTCTGCAGCGTGTCCTGCCACATGCAAGTAGCCAGAAGTAAGCCTGTATTTTCTGCGGAAGTGGTCCCAAACAATCGTACCAACTATATATAATATGAACCATAAGCCGTAAGCCCTTGCATTACCCAAGCACCTCATACTGCCAAGACTAGGAAGTTCTGTAAGCGTCCTCATGTTCCCTGCCCAATGTCGCAATGTTCCTCATGCTCTCATTCTCCTAATCTTCAAGTTGTATCGAAAGTGTTCTTTATGATGGAACATGCCTTCTCTTTGCCATACCCTTTTCCAGACCCTCGAGCCGCTGCTCTTCCTTGTGGTCAGTAACTTCTAAACAAGCCTCATGTGCTCATCGTAAGATTTCTAAGAAAGCCAGGCACACAACAACAAATCCTAAAAGCGATCGGTACTACAGCCAGGGCAGATTGAAAAAGGGGGAAATACTGCTGGGCAAAAGCAAAAATATTGAAATACTCAACATCTTCATGTAGCAACTGTTCGAAATAAAGATAGCAAACAATTCTCAGGTTGTATGAATGTTGGAAAAAATCGGAGCACCAAGAATGCTACGAACCCTGGTGGAACTCCTACTATAAGGCGCCGGGCCTCAAGAACCCCGTTGTTTTCGTGGACGTCCAGGACCGGGCACAAGGTATGCCCCTGCCCTTGCTTCATCGCGCATCAACCCCAACCCCCTCCCGCCAATCCTCCCGCCACCGTTTGTTCAAGGTTCTTCTCTGCAGACACGGTTCACCCGTCCCTCCCTCCCCTTCAACATGCTCTGCATTGCAACCTGTTTTATAGGGACGTTGAGGGGCAGGTAGGGGGAGGGTGAACAAGGAAGGAAGGAAGGAAGAAGGAAAGAAGGGTGGCAAGGCGGGATGGATGACGGCGAGAAAAACCTTCAAGCGAGCCTCCGCAGAAAGGAGGGAGAGTTTCTGGCACAGAAAAGCAGGACGACAAAGACGGGGGTTCCCGGGGTGGCGCCTTCAAGAGTCCACCAGAAACAACAGGGGCCTCCAGAAAGAATTTCCTTTGGAAAGGACAGGTGAGCCGCGCGAGCAGAAATCTCAGTGGAAGGGCTTGAGAGAGCCTCTTGCAGTGAGCAACCCGTGGAACTTCAAGGACGCTCCCCTGCAACACCCCGAGGTAAGCTCCGCACAGCAAGGCTCGGGCAATTGGGATGGGCTTTATTTTTTTTCTAGGATCATGCGCGAGTCGGCACACGTTGGCGTCTGCCCAAACGCGGGGTTTCTCAGCACTCGTACGATGGATGGGATGGGCTTTTCATTTACTGGCAATGATGTCTGGCAGGAATCATTTGAGGTCAGACCTTCGAAAGCAAATGAAAAGATATACTACAGCGCCAACAGCTTGGGACAAAGAACGAGGCTACCAGGGTCGGTCTTGACTTCACGCAAAACACGATGGCGCGCAGACAGCGCAGCCTGCAGATCCAAGGGCTGAGCAAGAAGACACCCACAACATACCACAGAACAATGAAAACACAAGACAAACACAAAGAAGCGTTTAAAAAAAAAACACATGCGTACACACAGAATCTAAGGAATTCCACACGCGCAAAAAAAGGACTTGGCAACTGGGGTCCTGGCACATCTATCCAATAATGTGTTTTGTTGCTTTGGCCTTTATAGTCCTGTACACTCACTAAGTAACTGTTTTCCTGCAGTTTGGCTGTTGAGACGCGACCTCCCTTCAGCCGAATACACACGCAGGTGCTTTCGAACGACGAGCTTGCTTCAGCACATCGGGCCTTGGAGGCCTCATGCACGGTAAGGGATGCGAAATTAATCCAAGTTTGTTTTGTTTTTTCTGGTTTCTCCAACAGTCACAGGGATCGTGGGGGTGGGGGTCGCAATCCTCGTAACTGTCGTCGCTTTTAGACCTTCGGATCCTTTTGGAGTGTCACAAGCGTCAACAGTCACAGGGATCGTGGGGGTTGGGTCCTCGTAACTGTCATCGCTTTTGGAACCTCAGATCCTCTTGAAGTTTCAGAAGTATCAACAGTCACAAGGATCGCGGAATCGCGGGGGTCGGGGTCGCGATGCTCGTAACTGTCGTGGTTTTTGGAGTTTACAGATTTTGCGAAAATTTACTAATTGCTTAGCGAAAATTTACGATTTTTTTTTGCAAAAATGTGCTAATGTTGGCGAAAGTTTACAATTGTTTTGCGAAAAGTTGCAGATTTTTGCGAATATTTCTTTTTTTTGCGAAAATGTGCAGATTTTTTTGCGAAAATTTTCAATTTTTAGCGAAAATCCATAAACTGGCAAGGAAGCTGGACGGAGGCATTTTTGGATGTTCGCGAAAACGCGGAAACTAACGACGTGCTGTGATTTGTGGACTAGTTTTTGCGAAGATCCGCAAATTGACACGCAAACTTTTGCGCGCAGCACTTAATTGACTTAGAGTTGGGGTCACGATCCTCGTAACGGCCATTGCTTTTGGATGCTTTTGGACTCTCGGATCCTCTCGGAACGCCAATACTCACAGGGATCGCGGGGGCTGGGTTCGCAATCCTGGTGAACGCGTTTAGATTTTACATCCTCGGATCCTCCACTGAATCGCGATCCCTGTTACTGTCACCGATTTAACGCTTTATGGGAATCGAAGCGTAGCGGGGTGGTTGAGGGGGGGCGCAGCCCCCCCTCTTGCAATACATGGACGACCACGAGAGCTTGGTGCTTCTTGTTTGGTTTTCGTTTCGTCTGCCAGGAATCCAGGGTTGGAAAATATCCCTGAGCAAATTGGATGCATGTATTCACCCGGTGCAGTGGTGGTAGGGGTAATGGGGTGGTAGTGGTGGCAGCATTACTCTGAAGACCCTAAACCATACATAACAAATCAAAACCCTAGAAAAGGGCTAAAATCTGGATTTCTGACGGCGGCGCGGAGATCTAGAAGTCTAAGCGCCCTGATCCTGGAAACTTCAAGCACATAAAAACACCCAATGCGCGGGCCGCGGGCTCCAGGACGCCAAACGCTATAATGACACTCTTGGAACACTTCAAGCACGTAAATGACAGCATTTGCTGGTTTAGGAGCGTTTCAAATACTGTAAATGACAGCATTTGAAAAGGATCGGGGACTTCCAGACCACGGGACCGGAGGACCACAGGACCAGATTACGGACCGAGCCACACCAGGAACAAGCCACACCAGGACCGAGCCACACCAGGGCTGGACGAAGCCACGTTGGAATGTTTCAATTGTTGCAAACTACACAATTTGCTGTTCGTGGAACATGTTCAATGCTGTAAATTACGACATTGGCTGGTCCTGGAACGCTGACAATTCCATTTTGGAACATGGGAATTGCTGCAAATGACAGCATTTGCTGGACCGGAGGACCACAGGACCAGAGGCCCACGGGACCAGAGGACCATGGGGCCAGAACCAGAGGACCACAGGACCAAGTGACCACAGCCAGAAAGCCAAGAAGCCAAGAAGCTAAAAACAAAAACATACACAAAAATTGCAAAAAAATACATAAAAATTACCTTCCCACGCTAGGTATAATGAGTTCTGTGATGGCACTCAACGGAGAGATAATCTACCACCAGGGAAACCGGGGAAGCCCCTTAAAATACTCTTTGGGGCTTGTTCACACACGCCTCAAAAGTCCTCTCAGATGATGGAAGACAAAATGGTGCATGCTGGCCACATTGGGCCCAGGGGCCAGTCCTGCTCCCGAATCGCAATGTCCAGCTGAATCTGGTTGGGATGGCGGACGCCGATTGACAGGAAAATGGGCGGAGGACCTCTTCAACGTCGCCGGCTCATTTAATTGCAAATGGTCTCTCAGGCACCTTGCTTTCCCTCCTGCCAGATCTTGGCATTATAAAACCTGAGGTTGCAGCGAACCTATCTTCACATACTTGCCGAATCAAGCGATACAAGCCCTCATCCTTTAAACTGAGCAGCGATGACATGACCGCCTGGGTCGCCGGGTGCTCCGGACTCTCCGGGCACTGGACTTTCTGAAGTCCGTCATCTGCAACTGCTTCTGCTTGTATTGAGAATGCGTATGTGAAAGTAAAAGCCTAATTTGTCACACCATGGCAGTGAGACTCCGGTGCTGTTTGCGCAAAATCATAAGGTCTTCCTACATTTTAAGAAAGCGCTCTGGGAACTGATCTAGGAGAATGTCCCTGGATCAAAGGCACTAGGATCTGCGAATGCGCCTTGGCTGAAGAATTGCAAGCTCGAGCGGTTTGCTCGGTGCGTGCTGCTGCTACATGCTTCCCGATAAAACTCCAGCCAGCAGATCGAAACAAGCGCTGACTGCAAGTCTTCATCTTCGCAGCGTACCGCCACGTCCAGATGTTCATCTGCCGCCTTTGGTGCTCTTTGGCCTCCGGGAGGCAGTCCAACCCTGCGTATTCTGACGACTGCCTCTTTAGCAGCGCACTTACGGCAGGCTGTTACCCACCAGATGGAAAAACAAGGAATGGACACTCCATGGTTGCGGATCTGTGAAACACGCGAAGACTTTGCGCGGAAATGTTCAGAAAAGATCATCACATCCACCAGGAACAGCTCATTGAGGAGCTGTTTCTGGCCTGCCGAGAATCGAGCTCTTCAAGCTTTGCATCGCTTCCCTCTGCATCTGGCTTCGTTCCTTTTCCGGGCCTTGCCTGCATCATTCACACCAGCAGGGATGCCCAAAAAGGCACAGCCTGCTTTCACACCTAAGCCTCTGGGATGCTAGCTTTGAGCCCCAAGGGCATCTCTGCTTCATTCGTGATCTTAAGAGCTGGGACTGCTTCTTGCAGCGCCCTCTGCCACGCCTTCATTAACTCCTGACAGGAACTGGTAGGAGAAAGCCAAAATACAGACGTTTTGCAAAAGCTTGAAGCCAGCAAGCAACTGGAGTGCTGGGCAAGTGTCTGGACGAGCTGCAAGTATCAACGTGTGCAGAGGGTTTGGTGAGCATGTGAAGCATAGCGGTTGCAAACCTTGGTCTTTGGCAGCTGCATCTTCTGCCCATCAGGATTCTGGCAAAGCTCATTGCCACAACATCTGAGGTTGAAACAAAAAGGCGCAAGCATGCGATCCTACAACGCCATTCTGCTCACGAACGCCTCTAGTTTTTTTCTTATCCCCGAGGGGTACTGTCTACGTGTATCGGCCGCGTGCGAGGCCCCCCTTCTTGCGCTTTTTTTCACATTCTGGTATGCGGTGCAAACTCAAGACTATCGTAAGTTCAAGCATGAAGCAATCAGGGATGACTGTGCCATAGCTGCCACTCATTGGTTTCCCAGCAAACGCGACGTCGTACTGCCGCATTGAGTCACAAAGGTCCTAAGCACAGGAGGAGGGTGGCAAAGCTTTGTTCAGGTTTCTCAAACCCGATGAGAAACATCAGTCTGAAAACTAAAACCGAAAAGAAAGCACGAAGACTCCATAATCATGTGATGTCACCACGAAATCACAACGTGAGTCTGACTCAAAGACATTTTGTGGTTCTCAGCTTAAGAATGACGGACAAGTAAGTAGTCAAGCAATGAGCTTCAACAAGAGAAAAAGACCCTTGCTCAGAAAGCAATTGTTGAATTTATTGGACGGCTTTTGCTTAGAAGGGTGTTGTATTGTCAGAATCTGAGGCTATGGGTTGCAGCTTTGCTGCAGGACTCTGGGGCCAGAACCCGGCAGGTCCGGTGTCTGAGGGCTTGAAAATTTTCTGCAAAAACCCTGAGCGATCTGATGGTCTTGAAGTCGACAGGAACCAAGTTGAGGCCAGGCGGTGGTGTAGAATGTAGCCGTGCAGGTTTAAGTGAAGGTTGTTCGTGGAGGTGGTTATCGTCGTCGTCGCGATGGTGGGATGCTCAGACTTGGCACCGAACTGACAGGAGAAGTGGCCAGGCCGCACGGCACAATGATGGCAGCGGAAACTGGAAGAAGTTCGGATTCAGCAACATCAAGAGTGGGGGACAATTGAGGCCAATCAGCAGAACAGCTGCATCTCAACTGGGCTGACACTCAACAGTTGTTTCCTGACAAAGTGTCTTTTTCTCTTGTTGATTTGTTTGGTGTCGTGGTGGCCTAAGGATGTTTCTCAGTTTCTTCTAAATTTTGCCATGTTGAAGTCCACCAAGCATTGACAGATTGCCTTTCTAGTTGTGCGAAGCTGTCGTCTGCAACATTTACAATGAAATAACTTCTCGCCCATTTTGACAGGGCCGGACTCGCTAAAACGTTGGGTTCAGACATGGCGCTTCCCTGCTTGCCGCCTCCAAGGCTTCGACGTTCACTCTGGGCAGTCTCGTCACTCGGCAAGAGTGCTGCCTAAGCAAAGGCTTCCAGAACACCAGACCATGAATCGAGCAGGTTGCCGACTCGGATAAACCCTGGAGTAATCTCCCAGTCCTGAAACACTGCACCTGCCATCAAGATATGTCGATGCTTCCGAATTTTCGGAAACCCCAAAAAATGAATGCTCCCCCTGTCAGCAACAACGGAGCCCGTGACTCGATTCGAAAGTGCGCGTGAACCATTGGCTGGAGGCAGCACTAAAACATACCAAAGCAATCAGACACACCCAAAGATTCTGAACCTTTTCTGGCCAGCTGCCAAGGGCAAATCAATCGAGCACCCTGGACCACACATGCCAACTGCAGCACGCCATTTTCCTTCCTTGGCTGAAGTCAAAAACGGCTTCACTAGCCTCGGCTTTCTTCCAGTTTTGTACCACATGCTTTGCTCTGTAAGCTGGAGAGACAGCTTATGAATCGTCACGCACGTCCAGCCAACGCTGGCCTGGGCACTCCGAAAGGTAGGTGATGACCTGTGCAAGGCTTCTCAATTTGGCCGCGCTCACTCTTTTAAACCAATGAGGTACTGGCTGTGGTTGAAGCCCTTCGCTGCAGGCAGAAGATGCGCCTGTAGCATGCTGTCGCTCATCCAGTTCTGGCTAGGCAAAGACACAGCAAGTTATTCAACTCCTTGAGTCACATTCATTGGAAGCAATACTCCCCTGGACCTGGATGCCCACTGCCCTGGACAATCATGGAAGATCAACAAGTGCTCCACATGTATCCAGAGCTGGTGCGTGGAGGAGACAAAAACAGGAATGCCCAACCGTAATTACAAGCAGAACAGCATATTCCTACTGGAAAGGCCGGAAACTACAACCAATAAAAACTACAATGGAAAGAACTGTCTTGGGCTGAGGAATCAGAGCACCAAAGCATTTTGCAGCTTGGATCGGGTTTACGTTAAGAGGCTCGAAGGTTAGGCAGAGTAGACGCTTACAATCGTGTTTGCCAGGTCCATGAAAGCCTGCTTGCTAGGGTGTTTGAAGCAAGACCGTGAAGAGAGACATCTTTTGACCACAATCATGTTGTGATTTTAGGCAATTTCTGTCTGCCCATGTACGAATCGGACCCCTGCATGTCCCAGAAAAAGACAATTGCATGTTGGTGGTTCTGGCTACGTTTTGACTTTCTATTTGAACTTTCATTCTATAGTGCATCTCAGGAATCTTTGTTTGTGTGCATACAGTAGGGGAGGTGCGGAACAACAGGGGAACACATGGGGAAGCATTTACGACGGCACATCAACACTGCAACTGAGCAAGGCCTTCGCCAGTTCGTCAAGTTGCTGAGACTTGCAGAGGACACATCTACGCCGTTGTTCAGCTTCCAGAAATATCCACGCATAATGGTCACCACTTCCTGCGGTCCCGCTCTTGAACAAAGGCGTCGTGCGGAAGACCTGTCATGTCTGCTGTGCTGCTGGTAGGATGCAAGATGCTCCAACTCTCTGTGCTGAGCGGCGCACCACAAATTTCGGCAGCATGAGGAGCATCGCGATGTCTGTAGCAACTGGCTCCTGTCTTGTAACAGAGCATCAATGAACCATGCAGTGGGGCAAGCCAGGTCCTACTTCCGCAAGATGGCACTGCGGAGACAAACGACCCCACCTGCATTGATCAGCACGAGTGGCGCTGGAGGCAATAAGTAAAAATGCTACGTTAAGCGAGTTGGGTCAGGCCGAAAAATGGATCTGGGATATGAGGGCAGGCTTCTGCATCATCACAGCGTTGACTGTCCAGGCTGTCCGATTTTGCGTGCTGGTGGTTTCCCTGAGCCTTGAGAAATCCCGGCTGAAAGTGTTTGTGGCTCTTTTTGTCCTCAGGCAATACTTTGGGGCAGCTGTCATTTTCCGCAGTGGTTCTCTGCAACAGCCTGCGTTAAAGCCTCGTTCTCCACTTCAGGCCTTCCGTTCAAGCCGCACGGGCCTGCATAATTACAAGGGGTTCGTTACGTCAGGTTTGGCATTCCGAGGCTCTTATTTTGCATCTGTTCTGTGGCTTTTTGGAATTCAGTTAAGAAAAACATTGGGAACCCTCTTCCAAGGACTCAATATTACCAAATTCATTGGTTCAAAGAAACACTAAATCAGGTGGACCTGAGCAACCACGAGAGAGGCCCATACGAACACTCGGCTCTCACGCGCCTCGTACTCGATAAGCTCCTCACAAGCTCCACCCAAATCTTTCCATGAGACCTGAAGGTGACAGCACGTCAGAGAAACTGGTCCCATCAAGATATAAGTGAGGCTGAGCACCTTCAGTTCCACCTCGTCCCCATTCTCTGCAGGGTCGGGATCTCGCCTGCACAGGTTTCCACGCTTCGTGGCGCGGTGGTACCGGCATGGCAAAAAATCAAAACCCTGTCTGAACATCTTGAAATGTCAAGCTTGTGCTGCGCTAGGCCGCTTGGCTGCTAGGCCACGACTGGCTTAGGGAGGTTCCCACTGGGCCCCCGCAACATACAAGAACAGTGAAATTGGTTCATTCGCTGCTTCGATATGAACAATTGCTCGATTCCACTCCTTCGCTCAACTGCACTCACGAAGCGCTTTGAAGTTCATTCCGCACCCAAACCGTGCAAGAAGTCTGTCAGGCATCAAGCATCATAGCTGCCATAGCCGCAGCCAGGCCAAAAAGCGACTAAAGCTTGCTGGGTGTGAGACCTGTCAGCACTGCTCTTGCAAAGATGTTCTTAAGCAGCAGAGGCATGTCTTCCGTGTCCAATACAAGATGTGCGTGGCCGGCCGGCATCGCTACTCTCATTTCTTCTGCAATTTCTGGTTCTGCGATGAAAATGACATGGGCATTGATCCGTTGATCGCCGGTGAGGGCGGCTGCCAAATCTTGTGGCAAGATGCCATAACCTCGAAGATTGGCGTCTGAAATCAAGAATACGAAGTAATCATCTGCCTTTTCTTTGGCAATCTCTGCTGTTGCCTTGATGGCAGCTGCTAGCGTATTGTCACCGCTGCGAGCAAACGATGCATGGTCGGCCATAGCATTCACAACAGCAAATCGCTCGGCTCGATTGCGAGGAGCTTTTCCCATTTGGACGAAAGGCAGCCAGTCCGTCTCCCCACTATGGCCAATGATCTCATACATGTATTTATGCTCCAGGCCAGAGAGGGCCTCCATAATCATTACCATGGAGGCACAGAGCCTGTCAAGCCGCCCGTCGCCATTGAAAATGGCCATCGATCCACTGACGTCAACTACGAAGGATAGTCGCTTTGGCATGGACTGGGCCATAGATGGATCTTCTCTTAAGCCGCGGTGTTTGAAGACATTCTTCTCGCCAATGGCCAAATCAACTATCTTGCTGTCATCTAGTTCACCTGTTGTCTTCCCCCGCAGCCACGTCCTCTCCCTCTCCCTTGCCTCCACTGACTGGAGAATGACGCGTAGCTGCAGAACTTCCTTTTCAACTGTGCGGAAGAGCTCATCGTACTTGGCAAGATCTTGGTCTGCAAGTTCAAATAGAAACTTTTCCTTCCCAACTGCGAGCATGGCACGCTCTCGGGCCTGCTGTAGGACCTTGCCGGCACCTTCTTTTGATTCCTGGATTAACTTGCCTTGGCTGTGCTGTCCCCTAGCCCTCCCCTTCCCTGAGCCTGATCTGGAATTCCGGGATCTGAAGCCACGTCTGCCCGAACCTCGTTTGCCACGTGGGCCTTTGCCCGACCCTCCTGCCGTTCCGCCCACAGAGTCTGACATATCGCCATCAGATGTCTCATCATCTGCATCTTCTCCCTCATCCGAGTCCCCCTCGGAACCCTCAGCATCTGAATCCTGAATGTCCAGAATGTCCAGGGGCTCCTCCTTTTGCTCGCCGGGAAAACTGCTTGTATGCTCTTCCATCCCCTGCATGCTGCTGTAAAGCGCCTCCTGCACTGCAAGTGGGCCTCGGCGAATCTCCAGGATACGAATGTGAGAGTCGGCGAACAGCAGGGCAAGGCGGCCATCACCCATCTCGCAGCAGGCGATGCAGCTTGGCATCTCAACCTTCACGGGCTCTTTGCGAATGCGGCCATCAGGAGATTCGCGTTTGGTTAAGAGCATGCCCTGCCCTGCTAGGGAGGTGTCTGTTCCGCACCCCGCCTGAGACGCAGAAGACAAGCCCAAACCTGGGACTTTTCCAAGGATGATGTGGCGAACCTGCGCATTTGCCACATCAACCACTTCAACCCACACGGAGCCACGATCCACGGCATAAACTGGGCGAGCGCACTCGCTGACCCATGAGGCCGACACAACGCTTTGCGATGCCCCATGCCAGCATGAGACCGAATGCCTTGACCTGGTTGGCACTTCCAGGGCATCTTGCGCTTCCGAACCACGAGGAGAACGCCTAAAACCAATGATTGGATGAGAACGCCCTGGCATGTCCACATTCAATCCACAGCCAAAGCAATACATCTCCTTCGTCATCAAGACGTGCGCAAGCGGCTGGGCTTTTCCCTCTGCATCTGCTTCTGCAACTCCGGCTACATGCTCCTGAAGATTGATCTCAGTTTGGGTGAGCGGTGCAGACCAAAAGCTAGGCTCGATTTCGGGCGTCAGGCTTGCGAGCCGCAGGAGACACTGGGAAGAACCCACGCAGGTCAAGTATGCATCAACATTGGATGCCACGCCAGGTGTGCCTGGGCACAGCAAATCAAAAAAATATATTGATTTTGGCACTTGTCAACCGTAGGAACCATCGGTTTACGGTTACAAACTTGTGAGTGCGGCAAATGGAGGGCCCTTCAAAAAAGCCTGTACATGATTCGGTTGTGCGCCGGCACCGTGACGGCGCTGTGTATGCGCTATCAATATTTAGAACTCCAAACCGTAACTTGACCCTACCGCAGCAGCGAGGCCCAACCAATTCCGCTCCCAAAATACCCCTCCTGCCTTTCCGTGATCAGCACTAACGTCTATGTTGGTGCTCCCCACCAAGATGACATTGCTACAGAACATACGTGGTGGAAAGTGCCGTGGACTGCTGCAAATTCGACGGACAAGAAGAATTGAGCACCAAAGGAAGCAAGGGGGATAGAGCACAATGGCAAATGGAGTGCTGATGACTGCCGCTGCCCGCACCATCATAACAAAAAATTACAATGATCATGCATACATGTGTATATATATATACATATTTTGTTTCAAGTAGAGTTGTTCAAGAAGAAACTGCCAAAACGTGAAAGTTGAAGTTGGAAACCTGCGTTGAGCACGAGCTCGAAGAGTGATAGTGCTTCTTGCGAATCGACACATCTCAATAGAAGGCGCTCTCGACTGAGGACATGGACCGCACGCAGTCCCATCTCGTCGGGCCTGAAGCGGCCAGCTTCAACTTCAACCACATGGAGAAGCTACTCAGGACTCCTCGTGCAACTGAGGAGCAAATCCGGCCCAAGCCTCACAGCCGCTGCAGATGCATTGTGGTCAAAAAGGCCACAACGGACAAGCAAAATCTCTCGGCCGCCATCGGCATAGTATATTGCCAGTGGCAGATCTGCGAAAAGCCCAGCACACAAAACCTGACTGTGCTCTCCTGGCGAACTTGGAGGCCTTATTCTCAAGCTGTCCACAAAGCCATCAGCAGGCCATATGCTCAAATGTAGAGCATTTCGCACATCATAAGCGCAGACACAGCCTCCTTTCGAGTCCGGTACATGGAGCAAAGGCCGCCCAGCAGCATATGCAGAACGATCTCTCAGTGAGCTGCCAACTGCCAATGATATTTGGCGGCAAGCTTCCTGATGCACGTCGTAAACGTGCAGCATCATTTGGCTGGTCAGAATGCACAGACAACCCTGTGCAGCTTCCATTCCAAGAAGCTCTCCAAACCAAGAACCAGTGATGGGATCCTTACCTTGTGCGCTCTTGTGTTCTGATTCTTCTAGGGGGATGTGATGTTGAAAAAGAATACATCCCCGCAAGAAAATAAACTTACCCACAAAACGAGAAACCCTGAAAGTAAACAAAACTGAACAAACAACACGGGATCGGATATACCAAAACTGCGCAGAAAACAATGTCAGCATATGCAGGTACGGAGTGGTCATAGATGGCATCTGCCATCTTTTGAGTTGTCGCCTGTATTACACCACACACTATAGACTATAGACTGTCCAGCTCTTCAAACAAGGAAAAGCTTCAGGGTTCTACGTATGCAAGCGGCCTCTGATCACGACGCCATCCTGAGTTACCGAACCCATTGCCCACCAACGATCCTCCTCCGAGAAAGACCTCGACCGCGCCGAGTGGGATTTGAAGCGATGCCACTGACCAGCTGCCCCTGCGAGGCTTACACCATCTTACAACCTTACAACTCACGCATGAGTGCGTTCGATTCGCACTCTGCTGATGTCGCTGCAAGTGGGGGGGTTGCATCCTTTACACCTAATGGAGTTGCTCTTCTTCTTTCTCCTTCCAGAGGGTCAGGCACGTTTGGCAGGGCTGGCCTGCGCTAAATCTCTTTGTCGTTCTTGCTTTTGCGTTGCAAAGCCCGTCGAACAGTGGGATCGTGGACTGCTTGGTACCCCGATGGAGATCCCAATGCATGGCACAAGAAGAGAATTTGCCAATTTGCCTCAACGATTCAGGACCCGCATTCCTTGAAGGTCAGGGGTCAGCCTGCTGAGGCCGCACGACCGTTGCTACATTTGTTGCAGTCGCGCAGCCCCTCTCAGTCATAGTGCTCTAGAGTACTGGCCCCAGAACAGCCTAGGACGGAATCATGCTGTGTGGGGAGTTGCTACCAAGACACGTCTACATCAAAGACTCGCATGTGGTTGAACAGCAGTACCTGTTAATGTGCACATGCTCATATCTGAAAGCATAAGCAGAGTAAGGTAAGATTTAAGGACCCCCCCCAAGGAAGAGACCCCCCCCCCAGGAAGGGACCCCCTCCCCAGGAGGACCCCACCCCCATGCCTCACCCACCCCCCCTTTGTTTGGCTTCATCGGCGAGTCCTTTTTTTCTCCCGGCTTCACCTTTGCAGGCCCTCAGGAAGTCTCCGGGGACGACCTGCTGCCTTCTTCTAGGGCCCAAGTTCTTAGTTTTTATTCAGCTCGCTCCTCCTCCCCCAGGGGCAGGCCCGAAATGCAGCCCCCATATACGCCAAAGGGGCAATCGTGTACCCGATACTGATACCCCTCCAGGGCCACCTTTTCTCACAACATACACGTCAACAAATTAAAGGCTTGCCACATCCTGTCTCACTACCAAACTCTTCCGGCCTGAAAATTGTTCTGCATCAGGTACTTTAGAGCTCGGCGTGCCGGACATCTCTAGCTTCACTTGGCAAGCATGCTCACCTTAATTCATGCGTCAGCACTCCTTGAATAGCACATGCAGCCCAAATCGTTGCAGATGAGTGACCATCAAACCGCTGGAAAGTAGCCACCTCTTCTGGTGGCCCCAGTTGCAGGACTGCTGAAAGGCGGTGACGCTGCAATCTTGACGGCGTGGCCGCATCAGACTCCAGTGGAAGCCCATGACGCCGAAATACGTCGAAGACTGTACGCCGGAGCTGCAAGTCGAATGCATCGAATGCAAAAACGTTTTCAAGAACGGTGTCAATCGAATCAGCTGGATAAGTTGCCAAGTGCCGCACTATGTTGACCAGTTCCCGTGTGGAGTACGGATATGAAAGTTTACCAGCCTCCACCAGCTGCCGCAATTCATTGAAAGATGCAGACATCATCCGCAGCAGCGCCGTGGACATCTGCGGAGCATATGACTGCAGCATGGCAACCTCCGACTCCTGCTCATGGCATTTCGGAGCTGTTCAGAGTTATGTTGTTGGAGCCTCTTGGGATCTCTTCGGGTTTGAAGAGGCGTACCGCTAGTTCAGCATGTTGAAGAATTGTCATGCTAAACACACCAAGGGCACGGAACAGCTGCAAGCTCATGATTGCTCCTGGTCAGGGTTCTGCACAGCATGGCAAGCAAAACAGTCCCCCATCTCGCGGAAGAAATCGTTTCCTAAAAAGGGGAAGCCTGGCCGGTTTGCGAGCGCCACGACAAGAAATGCCTTGTGGATTATCGTGTTTGAGCCATCATGAAGGTGACGCACGCCATGGCGCACAAAGCGCCGCCCGTCAGCCAACAGAATCTCACCATCCTGCAGGAGCCCCTTGAGTGTCAAGACAACCTCTGTCGGAGCCTTGTCAAACTCGTCTATCACGAGAACCCGCCCGCGAATCATGGCCTTAACCAAAGGTGAGTCGTCATAAGACAAAACACCATCGCGCAGACTTGGCACCACCGTGAGAGAGCCCACAGTTGTGTCTCGGTGCAGCTGGAGATACTCACGCTCCCGATGCAGGAGCATAAGCATCTTGTCAATCAGCTTGTTCTTACCCACACCCTGGTTGCCCATCAAAAGCAGGTGCTCTCCCGCGGAAATGTCGCGAAGCATGTCATGCAGAACCTCAAGTCTCCATGCTTGTGACAAGAAACTATGAGCAAAAGGCGCCGCTTTAAGAGTTTCCCAGCCCAAGAAAGAAACAAGCTCCTGGATTTGGGCAAGAAAGCCAATGTTTGCTGCGGATTGTGGAAGAACTTTGTCTCCGGCACTAGTGTCTTCTCCTCTGGGGCACGAACGCTGCAGAAAGCCGTGCCGATTTGCAGGACAGGGTTTGCAGCTTCCAGGTCTGCTGCCTCGATGGTCATGCCAACCGCCTCTTGCAAGCGCGCAGCCCGGGGTTTGTTGACAAAGCCGGAGGCGCGCAAGATTGCCAGCACCGCTGTGCTTTCAGCTAGTGGCATAAAATCGGTCATCAGAGCAGAATGCAAATATTCGCCTATCTCGGATGCAATGTCCACAGATGCAGGTGCAGCTGCAGCAGTTCTTGCTGCGCGAAGAATTGAACGCAGTGACAACATGACCAAAGAGCTCCCCACATGCACCTGTCCCCTGTTGCCTGCCCAAAGGGCTGAGCTGGAGTCCTGCGACGCCTCGTAAAGAAGCTGGCGAACCCGCAGAAGTGAGCGAACCACCGGTTCTGGGCAGTTGGGCACAGCTTTAACCACGGCAAGCAGATCTGGCTGAGGAGGTAGTGTAAAAAAGTGGAAGAGCTGCAGGGCCTCGTTGGTCAGCCAACTGCGCGATCTTGAGTCATTCGGGGTCGCTAAGGCAATCAAGCGAAAAGTCGGGTGGGTGCAACGCAGGCCTCTGCCAAACAAATCTTCTGGAGTCAAGTCCAGGGATTTCATCAGCAGCTTCCAGCGCCATGGCGACACGAAGCGCGTGCCATCGTACAGCGTAACCTCGCGGTCCTGAATCACCTGAAATGTACAACGGAGTCCCTTACTTTAACTTTAACTCTGGCACTACTCCTTAGCTGACGACCGCTCCTGACAAGAATATGGGCCTGCAGAAAACTTGAAGCAATGTAGCCAAGCTTCCTGAACCAATGTAGCCAGGCTTCCTGGACGGAGTTGTTGCAAGCCATCAAGGACACAAATGCCGCCAAACTGCATGGCGTTCAAAAGTGGGGATGGTTCCCATGTACTCTCTCCCCTTCGGTTGGTCCCCCTGCGCTGGAAGAGGTCTCGAGCTGTCATCTCTTCATGCAAGAATAATGTCTCTAAAGTAGGATGACCCAAACATTGCCCAAGCAGCCGAGCAAGAAACGTTTTGCCCTCCCCTCTTGGACCGATGAGGCAAATGTCTCGGCCAATGGATGCAGAAAGAAGCATGCCAGTGAGTACCTGCAGCTGATGTGACGGCAAGCTGCCGAAACTGCTTTGGACTTTGCCAGGCCCACGCTGCAACCGAACCAGGCTCAACGCTGGGCCGACCCGCACTTTGAGACACGCATCTGCACCCTCTTCCACGACTTCTTCCAACACTGGCGCCAAGCCCTCGCCAGCCTCACAACGGGGCCCGTGGGGTAAGATGCCTGCCACCAGCTGTGCAGCATCTGCTGTTAACAACCCACTGCCTTCCCCAAAGGGAAAAATCACCTTCACCACGTCCTGCACAGTAAGGCCTGGGACCTTCTGAAGCAACTGCGCAGCTGAAATTATGGCCTCCTCGCAGGGATAGCACGGGGAGCTGAAGGCTAAGTGGCGGGCTTCCATTCCAGATGTCTCGGCTTGCATCTTCATGAGTTGCCACAAGCTCTCATGGAAACTAAGCAACTCTTCAAGATGATCTTTTGGTGCATTTGGAGCGTGAGAGGCGCGCAGCTTCAGAAGGAACACGTCTGCAGGGACACGATCGATGCGACGGGCTTGGAAACGTGATCGCAAAGGAGGGTCCAAGGGGTTACCAGGAAAAGGAGGACAGGGCACCCCGAGCGCAATGACTCTGAAGTCTTCGTGTACACGCACAAGCTTCAGGTGCTGCATTCGCTCGCGGCCCTCGCGGCCGGCCAACAAGCGATCGTACCTCTGCGGAGCCATGAGGAATCGGCCATCTTCCAACTGCATCTCGCGGTTCTCTAACAAATTGTTGAGAACCGGCAATACATTTCGCTCCGCTTTCTCTAGGCCTTCAGGAAAGGGTCTTCAACATAGCGACTAGAACATGAGGCATACATGTACTTCAAAAAGCCTCTGCTTCAAAAGTTTGCATGTAGGAATCAATCCCAGCCTTCCAGAATCAGCACACGCCCGTGCAAGGCCGCTCTAACAACAGCTTGATCAAACCAAATCACAGACAATTTTTGATTTCCATCATCATTGTCGGAGGATGCACAGAGCTCTCGCCGCATCTTCAGATCCACTTCCGACGTATCTGGCGTGAGCGCAAAGAATTCACACTCACGGCCTGCCAAGCTCAGCCAAAAGCAAGGACAAGTGAGCTTCTTACTGGAAGCTCTGTAATCCAACAACTGTGCGGACAGCTTGAGCGACTGTTTTGCTCTTTTGGTCAACCTCACTCTGGTGCCGTAAGTCGTAGCCTTAACTAACGAGCATGATTCAAAAGAGCACCAGAGAACTGAAGGTAAACTTTCAGGAATCCTGATTAGGTTCGCAAGACCAGGCATTTCTGCGTGAGTGGAATTCGGGTTCCAAGATATGACCGATGTCCTGAGACTTCAGGACGCTAAACAAAGAAAAACGGAAGGCCTCCCCTCTGTGGGTTAAGGCAGTTGTTTCCCTCTCAGTGCCATGATCTTGCACAACCACCCTCTCTCTCTGCTAGGCGCATCATCGCAAAGGTTGAGCTACGCTTCCACCAGCAATCCTGATGACAATATACTGCGAATATGTTGGCCTCTTGGCCGAGAATGATGATCATGAAAGGGATGAAACATCTGAAGCACAATCAGGAAGGGGCAAACAGAGTTCCTCTTGCACGTGTTAGAAAATTCGTGGCCAAAACATTACCTGAAAGAGAGAATGTCAAAAACGCGTAAATGCAAGCTCGCGCGCCTGAAATCTCACAGAACCGATATGCCAACCAGCGTCGCAAGGGTGAATGAGGACCGAGTAAAAACATGTCTTGGCCAAGGGCATCTTTCTGAATCATCCAGCGCAAGTGCTCAAATGCCCAATCAGAATCCAGCAATCTGGAGCGCTCTTCATATCGGATGGGGATAAGTTCAGGGCTTTGCCTTGGAGGATCTGGAGGGGCAATGGAAGCTGCGATCTGTCTCAGGCGCCGCTGCTGCATCACGGCTACGGCTGGTCAGCGCACAGAACGCTCCAAAGACACAGCTCCATGGCCAGGCGGCCAGGCGGCCAGGCTATTTGCTTGCAGTGGAACTGCGTTTCAAATCTTTTCACACTGCGATTCAGGCACTGCAATGGAGCTGATCAAACACTTTCAGGTCAAGCCAAAAGGCCGTAAACCTTTGAGCAAACGTCTACCAAATGGTTTCATGGTGCAGCTACAGCATGGGTGGCGGAGTGAGAAGCCAAATGCAACCAAGCACTCATCAGCGGAGCCTGACTGATGATAGTTCCACGGCAGCGCCGGCCATCCCATGTGGGCTGGAAGGCCCCCGACAAGTCCGAGAACTGTTGTGTGAACTCTTACCCCTTGGCTCGCCACTGCTCGGAGTTGACACACGGGTCTATCATGATTGCACGCATATGCTACAATACAAGTTGAACATGCTTTGGCAACGTCGTGCGAAGCTTTGCAAGTGTATGTGAGCATTACCTCTTGCCCAAACCGCCTGCAAAAGGACTTGTGCGAAGCAGTCGCTTGGTCTGAATGATCCAAACCCTAGCCTTGTCAGCCCTCTTTGACAGCATCCAGCGCCTTGCAGCACAGCTGAGCTTCCAGATTATGCAGCGGTGCGATGAGTCAACAGCCTCCCATGCGTTGACGTGAGAGCCGCGCCTGTCAAAGCACCCGTGCTGCAAACGCGACTGTCGAACAAGAGGCCGACAAAGACACACAGCGGTCCAACTCGCACGCGCTGATTCCCTAGCATAGAAGCGGGCTACCGGAAGGCTTCGCAACGAGCATGACTCAGTCGCATCAGCTGGGACTCTTCACTCGACATTTTACCGGAAGCATTTACCAGAAGCTGAGCTGTGTCAGCTCAGGACAACAAGTATGGCGACTTACATGCTACCAAGATAACCCTGCGTGGCCTGCCAGTAAGATGTGTTGCTGAGGACATGCGTCGTCCTTTCCCATGCCTGCCACTTGTCGCACTTCGCTGCCGTTTAAGGCGCAGTCTGTCGCATCTCTCGAGGACCCCGCCGAGAGCGCTCTTTCTCTGGCTTGTCGGGCCTGAAACACGTTTTCGCTCTTGCGGAGCACGCACGAAAGCAAGCAGAAATAAAAGTAGTAATCTGCTCTCCTCGAAGCACGTCTCTCGGCAAAGTTCCATTGGTTCAGGCTTGCCTAGCTTCGTCAAATTTGCATAAGGGCCTGGCGGCCTCTTCCCAGGGAAAAGGCCGGGAGCCACCGCCTGGTCGGAGTTCGAATCACTTCAGAAGCTTCACTGAAAGCTCGATGCAAGCCTGGACCTTCAGCATTAGACAAATCCACCGAGCTCCACCCTGCAACCGCACCCAGAACAGCTCCGTGCTGCAGCAAAATCTTTGCTTCTGCCCGATCTATGCAAACTTCTGATGCCTCAAGCAACTCTTGCTCCCGCTGGAGTACAGCAATATCTTGGTCACTGAGGCCAGGCTGCTTCAGAGTCTCCTCTCCCAAACACCAGGAACGTGAGAGCTTAAAATTCGCCTCTTCAACTTCAAGCTGCAGGAGCCAGAAAGCGATCAGTGGCAGGGAAACTGTGGCGAACAGCATGCTGTTGAGTGCCTTTTTTTTTCTTCGGAAAAAACCGTGAACTGGATGCATTTGCAAAAGAAGAGATGCATGCTCCAGGAGTGAAATACAACTTTCGCGCGCCGAATGCTCGCAGCTGAAGTTTTTCACGATTACGAAGAACTGCCCCAAACAAAAACTCTTCTCAAAGGGATGTTGTTACTGTTCGAGGCAGCTCCGAGCTTCTTGCCCGGGCTTACCGAAAACTGCACATTGCCAGATCTCACTGACCAGTAATGAATACCTTGGCCCATTGGCAGGCATTGGAATGGACTCACCAGCATTTCTAGCCGTAGAGGATCGTACTAGGCGCTGGGGTTGACACACCCCACCCGGTGAGAATATATGTCATCTACTGCGGACGCTGGCATTGGGAAGATTTCGCTTCAGCGGGATATTTACACCTCAGAATATGCTAATCTGCATGTAGACGCTGATTCCAGGGCGAACCAACGTAAGGGCAGATTTCCCGTTCTGCTGCGGACGCTGGGGTTTGAGAATAAAATCACAGGATTCAAGGCTTAAATTTGGTATGATTCCCCATGTAGACGCTGGTGACGCTGGTTTTACACACTTTACGCGGTCTTTCTTAGATGAGCCGTATCTTCTTGTATGAGGATCCCCGGTACATCCTAACATCTTAAATATACTTCCCGTGATAAACTTCTCATTTCACTTGGAGGATTTTTCCACATCAGAAAATGGTAATCCCCATCTAGACGCTGATTCCAGGGGAACTCGACGTAAGGGCGCATTTTCCCGTTCTGCTGCGGACGCTCTCCATGTAGATGCTGGTAGAGTCAGGTTGTACACATGCTCCAACATGGGATGATGAGATACTGCCATTTCCCGATTAATGTTACCTTCGGATTAATAAAGGGGGTCGTATTAGAGCTAAATCGGGCCTGAACGGAATAATGTAAATGGGTACGTATTAGAGCTAAATTCGACCTGAACGGATTAATAACAATACAGGAACAGAAAAACTCCGAAAGCCAGAGAAGCCAGCCAGTCTGAGCAACCGAGCGCCTAATTAAGTATCTGCAAAAGAAGAATAAGATGCAAATTGCACATAATTATATCCCAAGCCTTAGGCCTATGGATCTCAGACCTAATTGCTTAAAGCTTTTTCGCCAGAAACCAATTCCTTTCCGATTCTCAGATTTGGAGCGCGCCAGAAAGCATTGATTTCTTTCAAGACAGCTTATTCGAACCCGCCCAGGCAATCAAAAGGGTTCCCAATCAGGGTTTAGGGCTGGGACCCCCCAAACAAATTTTCCCATAATTGATTGGAGCCCCCCCAGACTATTTCGTAACGTACTTGTTTGGGAAGGGGGGGTATTAATCAGAACCCCCCATTAATCCGTTGTGGACCAAATAGGCCGTCCCAGACGGTTTTCGTGCTCAACGATTGAGCCATGGCACGTAAACCATCAACGTAAGAAAAGGTGGCCTTCCGTGAATTGCGAAGTACTGCATGGACGCAGCAATGTGTCGTATCTGGTATTTCCAGGAGTGAGACACAGCATGCGACATACATGACATCCAGTCTAGTGAATGCTTTTGGACTGGGTCCCTGGGAGTGGACGCTGCTCCACACATACAGGGATGCCATACAAAAATGCCGCATCATGAGCTGAAACCCTGTGGATGCTGTGGAAAGCATGACATCTGTTCTACTGAATGCTTTTCACCTGGGTCGCCCAGTGTGGACGCTGCTCGACACATACAGCGATGCCATATGAACATGCCGCATCACAAGCTGAAACCATGTGGAGGGTGTGGAAACAGTACAATTCCAAGATATTTGCTTTTTTTGAATGACATCTATTCTGGTGAATGCTTTTGAACTGGGTCCCCTAGTGTGGACGCTGCTCGACGTGTAAAAAACCCAGCCGACGTGAGATAACCCGACCACTCAGTAGATGTATGTCGATGCTGATTTCCTGCAATTTCACGTCTGCATCAGTAAAGCTTATGGAAACATACCAGGCACACTGGGGAACCTTCAGGAATGCATCCACCACCCAGCCCCTTTGCATATGACAGCGGCTATCATGGTGATGAAGGGGGGGGGGGGGTCAAAAAAGTTTCCCTAGACTCTCCGGCCCAATCGTCTCAACAACAAGCCAGAGGCTGTCAGACACATGAACAGGAGGGGAGTACGAGCCACGAGCCCCCAGAAAACAACACACGTGACTTTTGTCTTACACAGTGACTTTGGCTGCTGGCTCTCAGAGCTCCTGGGTTTTGGATGCGGCCAGCATGGCAGCTGCAAAGTTCTCCTGCATGCCAAGCTGCTGATTCCAAAGTGATCTGACTCCAGGACCCACCTGCACTGGGAATGCAGCCACGGCCTTTAACTGTCTATACACCTGGCGGGTCTCTTTGTGCCAACATCATCGAACAGAAGCGCAAAATGGCTAAGCACACCAATCAGCTCGTACAAGTGGGGAGGCACCAAACGGAAAAAGTCTGTTTGACGGGTTGCGCCACCTCAACAAGCTACCACGTGGCCTCGCAACGTCATCAACGTCATTAAGACAATTGAGCAGCAGGCTGCAATGCTGCTCATCGTCAGTGATGAAAGTCCTGAACCTGACAGCCAAGGCTCGGCTTGGGGAGCCATCGCTTACTCATCCGTACCATTCCCTACCAGCTTTTTTTCTGCTATAAGCGCCGAAGAATGGGATGACAAAGCTGGCAAAGCTGGCAGACTCGGAATGTCTACAGGCCGTGATGGTATTATGCACCAAGGCTGGGGCTCGTTGAACCTTTTCTCATCGAACTTTCCAAAGTCCCGTCGCAAGGTGTGGTGCCTGTCGTCCTTTTTATGATCGTCTGAGCGTCTGTCTGAACTTGATAGCTGCCTACTTGTCGTGATATTGGAGGGCTTTCGCTTTACAATGTTTTGGCGAGAGTGTCAGGTTCTGGGCCCATGATTCTGGTCTCCGTGGCCAAGCCTTACATTATCTCCTGGACTCCTTTACGCAAGTTTTGACGACTGCCCATTTGCCTTGCTGCATACGCCATGTCACCTTTGCGATCAAAACGCGCAACAAGATCACTGCTCCAGCCACGTCCTGTGGACAGCAGAGCTCAACGAAGCGCAGCTTCCGGCCTCAAGCCAAGCTCAGCAACACGCGGATTGGGACACTGCGGGGCACGTCAGAAGCGTGGCTGCACTCTTTTCTGCTCTGGCAGAATCAAAGCCAAACCCAGCCGCACGGAGAGATCCACAAAGGAGCTCCTCTTGGCAGGCAACCAAAAGCGGATTTGCACGCTCACCTGGCGACCAAGCACGTTCGAAAACGAGAGATGCGCTTGCAAGGCGATGAACTTTGCCCAGCCACACTCCGCGAGCAGCGCGCCGAAACTGCCCACCTGTTCAGCCACGCACAGCTACGCACTGACGTGCAAACACGAGCATGAACCTGCGGCGTGATGCGCCGTCCAAGCGCATGGGAAAGCAGGAGAAGCCCACTTGGCCAGCAGCTTGCATTGGTGCAGGCCAGGATCGCGGAACTGCAACCTGGACTCAGGTGTCTTGGAACCTTCTGCTATCCTTACATTCTTAGTCTTAGCCTTTGTACCTGTTCGACTTGATAAATCTTGATAAGCTTATCTGGAGGGGCTTATTGTATCGGGGAGAGCGCGCCAATAAGCCATGTCCACAACGATGCTGGCGGCCGTTGCCCAAAAACTCGATTTCTCACAAGCACTGACCTCGAAGGGAGCCATCAAATGACACGATCAGTGAGCATCAATGAGCCAGTGTGGACAGCCCATCACATCAGCCAAGGCTCTGCCGAATTAAAAGATATGACATCCAGCCTCCTTGGCACGACAAATTGTTGCATTTTTCAGTCACTGAGCTATGCCTCCGCGCAGCCATCACCCTGCGACTGAAGGCAGCTGGTTGTATATCTTCTGGGGCAAAACAATAAACACGCTGCAAGGCCATCTGTTTGACCCCTGCCTGGATGTACAAGTCAGAAATAGCAAGAAACATGTGCTTGGGAGAGGTCCCTGATATTTTCCCTATGTCCCAAAATCCCGAGCATGCAGAAATAAGAAGAAACATGTCTAAAGGAAGGGTCCCCAATGCCCCTTACGGAAAAAATCCAACAAAATAAGAAACATGTCTATAGGAGAGGTCCCCTTTGCCCCCTATGTGTCCGTAGGAGAGGTCCCCAATGCCCCTTATGCAAAAAATCCAACATACGAAAAAACATGTCGAGTCTATAGCAGAGGTCCCCAATGCCCCTTACGAAAAATACAACAAAATAAGAAACATGTCTATAGGAGAGGTCCCCTATGCCCCTTACGGAAAAATCTAACATAAGAAGAAACTTGTCTATAGGAGAGGTCCCCTATGCCCCCTACGAGAAAAAAACAACACAAGAAGAAACATGTCCATAGGAGAGGTCTCCGATGCCCCCTATGAAAAAAAATCCAACATAAGAAAAAACATGTCTCTAGGAGAGTTCCCCTATGCCCCTTACGCAAAAAAAAGAAAGGTCTCTTCTGCCCCTTCCGGAAACAATCCAACATAAGAAAAAACATGTCTCTAGGAGAGTTCCCCTATGCCCCTTACGCAAAAACAAGAAAGGTCTCTTCTGCCCCTTCCGGAAAAAATCCAACATAAGAAGAAACATGTCTATAGGAGAGGTCCCCTATGCCCCTGACTCAAAAATCTAACATTAGAAGAAACTTGTCTATAGGAGAGATCCCCTATACGCCTTACGAAACAATCCAACATAAGAAAAAACATGTCTGTAGGAGAGGTCCCTTATACCACTTACGGAAAAAATCCAACATGAGAAAAAACATGTCTATAGGAGTCCCATATGCCCCTTACGAAAAAAATCCAACACAAGAAGAAACATGTCTATAGGAGAGGTCCCCTATGCCCCTTACGCAAAAAATCCAAAATAAGAAGAAACATGTCTATAGCAAAGGTCCCCTATGCCCCCTACGAAAAAAGAATAACAACATCAGAATAAACATGTCCGTAGAAGAGGTCCCATATGCCCCTTACGAAAAAAATCTAACATAAGAAGAAACTTGTCTATAGGAGAGGTCCACGATGCCCCTTACGGAAAAATAAAACATAAGAAGAAACATGTCTATAGCAAAGGTCCCCTATGCCCCCTACGAAAAAAGAATAACAACATAAGAATAAACATGTCCGTAGGAGAGGTCCCCTATGCCCCTTACGAAAAAATACAACAAAATAAGAAACATGTCTATAGGAGAGGTCCCCTATACCACTTACGGAAAAATCCAACATGAGAAAAAACATGTCTATAGGAGATGTCCCCTATGCCCCTTACGAAAAAAATCCAACACAAGAAGAAACATGTCTATAGGAGAGTTCCCCTATGCCCCTTTCGCAAAAAAAATCCAAAATAAGAATAAACATGTCTATAGCAAAGGTCCCTATGCCCCCTACGAAAAAAGAATAACAACATAAGAATAAACATGTCCGTAGAAGAGGTCCCCTATGCCCCTTACGAAAAAAATCTAACATAAGAAGAAACTTGTCTATAGGAGAGGTCCCCGATGCCCCTTACGGAAAAATACAACATAAGAAGAAACATGTCTATAGCAAAGGTCCCCTATGCCCCTGACGAAAAAAGTACAACATAAGAAAAGACATGTCGAGTCTATAACAGAAATCCCCTTTGCCCCTTATGAAAAAATACAACAAAATAAGAAACATGTCTATAGGAGAGGTCCCCTATGCCCTTTACGGAAAAATCCAACATAAGAAGAAACATGTCTATAGCAGAGGTCTCCGATGCCCCTTGCGTAAAAAAAAATCCTGCATAAGAATAAACATGTCTCTGGGCGAATAGGCAATATCTGGATTAACGGGGCGATGATAAAATTAAATCAGAACTCCTCACACCCTTGGACTACTGGGGCGTAGCCTGGACTAATGGGAAATACCCTGGACTAATGGGAAGTGCCCTGGACTAATGGGCCGATGAAAAAATTCAGAAATCAGAACTCCTCACAGAAAAATCACGGCCAGCCCCCTAAAATGAGCACGAACGCACCATAAAACGCAGTTTTCTAGGCAACGCGAACATCCCAACACTTAACACAAAATCTTAAGTAGGTAGATGTCGAAAAGCAGCAAAACCACAACCCCTAAAAAAACGTAAAATCAAGCACGAAACCACCATAAAACGCACATTTTCAAGCAACGCGAACACCCCAATACTAAGCCAGCCACCCCCCCGAGAAATCCTGAAAACAACCCGAAACCACTGTAAAACGCGCGCGAAGTGGAGAAAAACGCACCGTCGAATATGCGTTAGTTTCTTCTTAGTAGTAGTATTAATCATAGTAGTAGCAATGGTACTAATGGTAGTAATAGCTTGTCCCTCTTATCGCTGAGGCTTGTGGTGGGGGCTGGGGGCCAACGGCCGCCGTTGTCTGGCGTGCCCTCGGCGGCCTCATTGCTGGGCGCTCGGACGACACCCCAGCTGCCGAGACAGACCGTCTCTGGCAGAGCCCCGCAATCTCCTTGCAGCGCGAGCATGCCAGGGAAGTCCTCCGCAGGCTGCCTTTTGGCTCAGGGGATGCTTCCTCCTTTGCAAAACCGTTACTCCTTACACTTGCCCTGCTTGCCTTGCACGCACCCCTACTACTACTACTACTCCTCCTCCTACTACTACTACTACTACTCCTCCTCCTACTACTACTACTACTATTAACTACTACCACGACTACCACTACCACTACTACTACTGCTACTACTACTACTACTACTACTACTATTACTATTACTAATACTACTACTATTACTACTACTATTCATTCCATTCCAGCACAGCCAGTCTATCCGAGTCGGCTTGTGAACAGCTAAGTGGCAGCGACTGAGCGCCGGAGCATCGGGTGCGCAAGACCACAGGAGGGAGTCAGTGCTACGAATAGCCATGAATAAAGACTCCAGTCAACATCCAAACTGACAGTACAAGGAGCTAGCTCCTTTG
>CAJNIZ010000903.1:97916-113610 GCA_905231905.1 Symbiodinium pilosum
TGGTGATTATTATTACTACTACTACTACTACTACCACCACTACTCCTACTCTCTCTCTCTCGAGGCGCAATCACGGTTGTGATCCTGCGTGTCCGGCAGCTCATTCGAGCCGGCTGCTGCAGCGCACTAGTTTGTGCCCGGAAGCATCATGAAGGGCTCAGAGGGCCGCTACGTATAGCCAAGCACCCTCAGCGTATGTCCGGAGCGAACTCCCAAGCAACACACGCAGACTGTACAAGAGCCCAAGCGTTATCCGCGGAGACAAAACTGCATAAATATAGAGGCAATTGCGGAAATCAAACAAAAAGTCAAGCAAGCACGTCTACCAGCTAATGTACACCACTGGTTCCGTCGCGACGGAGCGTGGGAGCGTCCTCCCAGCTCTTAAGCAGGCACTGGAGCCCGTAGTCCGAAGACCCGTCAGCTGATGGTTTGCCCTGCGTCCAGCAGCATACCCATCCCAGTACGCACTATGGTCGTAAACCAGGCTATGAACAAAGCTGTGGCTGTACACACTTGCGCTGCAGAAAATGCCTGAAGTAGCGATCTTCTTCACGCGGTAGCCAAATTTGTAAGCAACAGAGAAACACTGAGATGGCAACACCTTGTCAAAAGGGAGCTTGATGAAGTAATACAGAGCCTGCAACGACATTGGCATATCCAGCTGCGGAGCTTCACCAGCAAAGCTTGCAGCACTGTAGGAAGGCGACAGCTTGGTTTTCGTCCCCTTCGGCAGTATATGAAGCTCAGGCCAGTCCGAAGCCGGCGTGCGAAAGCGTACGCCTGTCCTCGAGGCTCAGAAGTTCTGGCTGCCTAATGTGAAAAGCAGCGGCTATGAGCCGGTCGCCTGACCAACCCAGTGTGCCGCGACGCCTTCTTGGATCAAATTGAGAGCGAATGTTGAGAATGATGCTGACTGTGGAAAAGAGGGCATCTGGAGCCGCGCTTCGTATAATCGCCGAGATTAATGCTGTAACTGCAGGGTAGGTGATAGTGTTGTTCATCACACCAGTCATGGGACCCCTTATGTAAGCACCTGTTGTGAAAAGGCATGCGCAGCGTCCGTCCTCGGCTGAGTGCTGAAACGGCCTTATGCAGGTGGGAAGAGAGCGCACCAGACGCATGATTTCTGGTTCGGAGATCCAGCCTGTACTCAGGGCAGCTGCTGCCATATTCTCACTAGGACTCATGCGCACAGCTGCTCCAATTGGAGCATGAGGTCGAACCAAGTTGAACCCAGGCAGTGAGGGATACGGAGCAAGTCGTATAGGTGAAGGAGAATAGTCAAGGCGGCTATCCTCGCTCGGGTCGGCTGCGGCGGGCTCAGACTCCGTGCACTTTTCACTAGGGAAAGTAGGTTCAGAGTCATCCAGAACATCAGCCTTCGCGACCGCGAGACCCCAAATGGACGGTGCTTCTAGGGCAACCAGCTCGCTCCATTCCTCGAAACTGAGGTCCATGTTATCTTGCACTGCTGCAGCCAAGCTGTGCTGGCACACAAGAACACAAAGTTATCAAGGGCAAAGGCATCCACTCCAGTACTAATACGCTGCAAAAGATGGGCATGCTCAAGACGCCATGCAAGGTTGTATGGTGTCCACGGTGGTACCTGAGTCCAGTCCACGGCACGGATCCTCGACGTGTACGCCAGGGTGTAGGAAGCTCTGGGACAACTAGGGCACCCAACCACAACGCTCATGTAGGAGCGAGGAATGACCTGAGAAGAATCCAACCAATGCCAATCACCATGAGCAGCAATGGATGCATGATCCGCAAGAAGCGTTTTCATCCGAACCTGTCTGAAGAGGCAAGAAGGTCTCTGCTGCGATCACAGGCCAAAGGTAAGCTCTGCATCGGGAGAAGCAAATTATTGTCAAGGCATGCAGGCACATCTGCGCATTGAACAGGAGCTAGCTGGCGATACCCTTCGGGATAGCTACGGCCAGCCCCGATCTCTGACCTCTCTCGGGCCGGAATTGACATGCGCAGAGTTGCGTCACAGCAAGGCCGCACAAAAGACTCACGAGAGAGATCAGCCGGTCAGCCGTGTCGCCCCGGGTCGGGAATTGCAAGAGCAGCGCCAGCGCCTCCCCCTTCAGGTCCGGCTGCAACGGCCGCGTGGGGTAAAACCGGGCAATGGCCCCTTCCTCAGCTGAGAGCTTGACGATATCCTGAATGACATCCTGGGCCAGCTGTCGCGGGACTGGCGGCTTATTGTCAACCTCCAGTTTCGTCTCACTCTGGGACCATTTTAGGTAATGCCAGCACTGGGACTCCTTGTTGAACCAGCCCATCTGGGAAAGCTTGTCAATGGAATCCTCCTGCAGGCCCACAGTGCGAGCTAGCAACTCTGAAACCAAGCATTGAAATAAGACAGTACGCATCGGCTTTGTCAACGTTTCAGGAGAACGTTCTTTCTGCGCAGCCCATGCTGCACGAGCCTGCGTAAGTGGCTCCACGATCGAGGCATCCACGCCCGTGCGCAGAAAACACACGAAAGAGCAGTCTGCTCGAAGCGTGCCTATGGCATCTTCATGCCTGAGCGTTAACTTCTGGAGCGCAGTGATCTGTCGCCGCAGGTCCTGGATAGTTTGGCGGTCAGAGTCGCGGCCATTGTCCCGGTTCCCCCAGGATTGGTACCAGCCGGACCATTTCTGATCCTTTCGCTGCGGTCTGTCTTCCGCAGCGGGCGTTCCGCCGCCCCTGCCAGAATTGCGACCCTTGCCACGTCCAGTCTGCTCCTTGGCCCATTTGCCTCCACGGTCATCAAAGTCCGTGTCTCCACCTTCACCTTTGTCTTCCTTGGTCTTGGCGGCATCCACATCCATGCTTTCTGCAGCCTGAGGTCCAGATGTAGCTACGGCAGCTTGTTTACCAGCTGGCATGAAGTTCTCCCAGAAGGAGTTCTCATTAATGACTGGTGGTGGCGCCGCTTGAGAAGCATCACCCATTGCTGCCAGGCAGTCACACAGATGGGGTGAAGGTAATCTAGAGCCCTCGCTTGACCAGCCAAAGAAGGTAAACGTTGCACGCATGAACCTCCTCAAACTCAATCTCGCAGCTGCAAATCCCATCATCCGTGTAGTACCATCTGCCCTGATGTCTGAGTATCGCACGATAGTGCCCGCTGCTCGGCTCATCCCCGAGGTGGACCAAGGCTGCCTCAACTCGGTACCTGGCTTGCCGTAAAACGCAACCATGCCCGAAAACAGGTAAGAGCACTCTGGCCTGGTTCTTCCGATCCCACGCATACCTACCCAAGACAACTGGAACACGATCCCATTCTCCAGAGAGTGCATATACATGTTGCTGGAAAGTCCATGCCTCAATGAGATCCTGGAGGGAGCCAGAAGCCGATGGGAGCTGAAGGTAGAGCATAGTGCCTTGATCCGTTACACGAACACCCCCATCACCATCGAAGCGGGATTGCCAAAGTCCCCTGAGGCCCATCGCAATCAGCACATGAAGAGTGAATTCCGCGGCGCCCTCCTGCCTGCCAGAGAACCTCCAACCATGCGCCAGCTCACCAAAGCTGTGAAGCCGTCTTAATTGCACTCTGGAGTCAACAGCTCGTGCCTGGAGAATTTCCTGGCGAAGTCTGTCTAACCTGGGATCCTGCGCACCGATACACATGCCAATATGCAGAAGAGCAAGAGTGCTAGAATTGGCGTAGCAAAGCACATTCGGGTTGACAAAGATGGTGCTGAGGGTCCAGGCCGTGGAGTCAACGGTGAGGGTAGTAGTCGTGCTAGTGGAAGGAGTGGCAAGCCTAAGAGCGGCTGTCGATGCAGGTCTGGCTGGAACCGGAAGTGCGCAAAAGTCCCGACCTGGCTCTCCAGAATGTCCCGCAGCAGAAGCCCGAAGCGCCTTCCCAATGGGCGAGTTGGCTGGCTCAAACCGCTTGTACTCAGGCTGGTCCTTGTCCTGCCTACGGACAGGCGCGGTCGACTCGGATAACGCCGCTTCAAGCCTCTGTCTGCGAAAGATTTCGCGAGCGGCACAGAGTTGAAATAGAACATGGCATTGCGAGCTACGCTGTGATGAGTTGCGGGCACGACTGCCACAATATTTACACGGCACTGTGAAAGTAGACTTGAGGCTCTGCATCTCGCCTGGGGTACGATGCTGCACAATCCGCCAAGCCATTGGACGGGTGGCCTGCCAATGCGCTTTCACGCGGGCCATGCCAACAAGTCGCTGCCCGCACAACACGCAGGCTTGCCTGAGCCGATGATGAAGATTCGAATCCGCCAGGACCTCCGGCATAGGTGCACTCATCCAGTACTCATGATCCTGAATGTGTCTGACCGCTTCCAGTTGTACTGGTGGGGTTGAGGCGTTCTTGTTCAATCACCCTGGACATGACTGCGTCAATGGACTGGCCGCGTGCGGCTGCTTCTTTGAGGACTGAACAGGTTCCACAGGCGATATGTTTACGCAAGGAGCCCCAATCATGCAGATGGACACGACACAATCTACAGACCGAGAGGCCAAACAGTGAATGGGTTCGTCGGTTAAAAGGCACTCCCGCCTGACAATGTAGCTCGGGGTGCTTGTGTTTGACGTGCATCGTCCTGCCATCTTCCGTGGCAAAGAGAAGCCCACATTTACCGCGTTCAAAGCTGCCGTGCAACTGCTCCACTTCAATCAAGGGGGAGTGAGGTTGGAGGTCACAAAGCGCACGCACTGCCCTGCAATTGTCCTGGATCTGGATCTCATCTGGCTCCTGAATGATCGGAGAGCGCGTGGTGTCTTGCAAGGCCCTGGCATGAGGCTGCGTGGCTTGATCTTGAAAGAAGGCAAGTGGGTCGAGATCCGCTTTCTGCAAAACTTGCACGTTAGAGACTCCACGCTCAAATACTCGTAGTACCTTGCGAAGCTGAACGCAAAGTGTTGTTACGACTTGGTTGTAGCCAGCCTGAGTGAGGCCTGTTGCCAGTAGTCCATATCGCAAGGAGGACTAAACGCATGCCTTGTATATGCGAACACGATTTTGTTGGCTGAATCTGCTTGTAGTGCGCAACACAGAAGTCAAGGACTGGAACTGCTTTGTGGCTTTCTCAATGCGATGCTGGACTGACTGAGCTTCAAACTTCCCATAGGAGAGCTGGATGCCAAGGTATGAGAGCTGCTCAAGGATGGGAATTCGAACCTGAGAGGTTCCAACCCACAAGCACAGACACTCCATGCCCTGATGCCAGGAGGTGTGAGAACGCATAGCCTGCTTCTTCTGTGTTCCCGAGAGCGCAAGAAGACATGATGATTTTTCGTAGTTAATGCACATGCCATCCATGGAGAGTACACTCATCAAAGTACCGGCTTCCTTAATGGCCCTCTTGAGTGCAAGCCTGGAATTGAGAGACCAGAACAACAGTGTGTCATCTGCAAAAATACTCAAGTGTTGCTGAGACCACGATTCCCCAAGAACTGCATTGAGCTGAAAGCAGAGTCTGCGAGTCCAGGCAGCATACATGATGGGGGCCACAGGGCAGCCCTGCCTCAAGCCACGCGACATGCCAACGCATCGGCTCTGTTTGGAGTGAATGATGTCACACTGCGTTTGCATGTGCACCTGCATCAAGACCTGCGCCACTCCAGAGTCCACTCCGCAGTCCAAAAGGGAAAGGTACAGCTCCTGATGGGGCACAGAGTCGAACGCCTTAGCAAGGTCAAGACTGACCAGGAGTCCTCCGCATAGCTCAGGCTGCGGGGCGCCCATGACACGTGCTGCGTTGTATCTGGCAGTGTTCTGGATAAGCCCTCGGATACTGTTACAATGGCGGGCTGCACGCAAAATGGCGTCATTGGTGTCAATGCTTGGCCGGCACGCATACTGTGGTATTTCGAAGAGGGATTGAAGAACGGTATCCTTTATCAGTTCCCTCAAGACCAAAAGGAAAGCTTTGCTGTCAGCGGGCTTTTTGGAGTGCAAGGGGCTTTGCCGGGCTTGGGAAGCCACGCTATTTGAATCCTGCTCCCGTCACACGGAACAAAGGGCGTAGCGCCAGACAGGCATTCAATGGAAATCAGGCTCAGCTTCTCGGCATAGCTCCACAGGTCATCTTTCCATGCCCTTATGGCCGGCTCTTTTTGCGGGACCGCCTTTCTGCTCTTGATGGCGCGAAGCGCTCGATACCACTGCTCTACGCCAAGAGACTCCGGATCCAGGGGGGTGAGCTCCGGCAACTGGAGGGGCTCTCCGGAGAAGAGCGAGCTGGCGTACTCAGCCAAGACATCAAGCTCTTCGGAGCTTGTCAGCAGATCACCATTTTCCCCCTTAAGACAGATCCTGACCTTAGGCCTTCCAGTTGTGAGAGCTCTAACACACTGATACATCAACTTGGAGTCGCCTTTGTGGGAAGCCTGCTCCGCTTCTTCAAGCACTTGTAGCATCCTGTCCCTCCTAGCTCTTCTTGCATGCTTGCGCAGGGCCTTCTGAGCCTTTGAGACACACACATGCTGCCTGAAACGATTGAAGATGTCCCGCAGCGTCGAGCTAGGCATGGAATGCAACAAAGTCCTGCTACTCCAGTATGCTTTCGCCAGGCCTTTGGGTCTGTTTGTTTCGGGGGCACGGTATCGGGGCTCGGGCTGCTCGTGCTGCTTCACCTCTTGTTTGAGAGCTAGCAAGGCCTCTGAGGCTCCATCCAGCGTCCGAGGAGCTAAGGCTTTGCGGCACCGAAGGTATCAGCCAGTCCAGCTGCAGGCTGGCAAGAACAGGTCGGTGGCCTCCTTTGCGCCACCCAGCCATTGGTGACGAAACTGCACTAGCCCTTCGGGAGAGGGTGTCTGCTGTGGATTTCCTGACACACACGAAATCAATCATGGATGAACCTCCCGGGCGAAAGAAAGTCTGCCGCCGCTTTGCAAAAGTGTTGAGTACCACCAGCCCATATTGTTCCAGAAGGAGTAAGACTTCCGAGGACTCAAGCATGTGTGCGTCCGCCTGCACTCCGACAGCAGCGCTGGGACCAGTGGTGGGCATGCTTGTGGGGAAGGAGGTGTTGAAGTCTCCCGCAAGGACAATGTATGATCTTTCCGGCAGTGACGAAAGACACTTCCGAAGTCGCCCCCATACTGTTTCCCTGGCCCTTATGTTCCTGTCAAGTTCAGACTTGCTGCCGGGCACCCTAACATGTTGATAAATGGCTAGCACATCCACTTGCTGCTGTTGCGCAAAGAAGCGGACATGTAGCAGTCGGCCCGGAACCAACTCGCTCCACCGCAGGTCATGCTGCGAGGCAAAGTTCTCCCTGACTGCCACCAAAATGCCACCGGCTTTAGGCTTTGCAGAGGGCGAATGAATCATCGACCATCCTGCAGAGCGCCATTCAGCCTGATGTTTCCAGTGTGTCTCTTGTAAAACGAAGAATTTGGCCCAATATCGTCGGCCCACTGTAGGGCCTCAGTAAATATCTCCGGGGAAAGACCCCCGCAATTCCACGTGAAGAATTGAGTTCGCCTGCCGTCGGACACCAAGGCGGGCTTTGTCCGCCCACAACCGACTGAGCTTGACTGATAAAACTTCTTGCCTCTATACTCAGTTTGACCAGTTCTCTGCAGTCTCCGCACTGCTCTGAGATACGATCGCTTCCTGGAGCGGTTGCAACCGTCTATACGGCCAAGGGACGATCTCACCCAAGGCTTCGGCGCCGAAGCACCTTCCGAGCTCCTTTGGGATCGGAGCTCCACCCTCACGCCAGCACCACCCTTCAATGGCTTGTACTGCTGCGGCATGTGGTGCCCCCGAAATTGGGACCGGGTCGAGCAATGTTCCTCCTCCACCCTATAGCGACTGGCTTGCGTATTCATGTTCATGTCCAAGTAGGTGGCATAGTCATTGTAGATTGGGTACATGACTTGTTGCGTCGGGGTTGTGCTCAGCCCCTGGAAATCTTGCAGACTGAATTGTTCGCAACTCGCGAGGAAGCATGGAGTACGCCAAGGGGTACTGGAGCTTTGTAAACCCAAGGATTCCATCATACAGATCTGAAGGAAGAATTTCTAACAAATCCGCAAAGATAATGTCCAAGGTTTGCCCTCTCCAGTACGTTTGTGCAAGAGAATCAGCGTAGAGTCTAGTGCTCTCAGCAGCTCCTTCCTCACAAAGGTACTCCGTGATTCGCTCCCGTGCAACAATCAGTACGTGAACTGCAGGTGTTAAAGCCATGGCTGCAAATGCACACCCCACATCTTGAGCACTCGTGGCGCTCTACTCTACTACTACTACTACTACTACTACCACTACTGCAACTACTTCATGTTAGACCACAGGGGATTGGGTCTTGGCTCAAGACACAAGAAAACAGGGCGAGAGGCTGGTTGGTTGAGATTAAAGCTTGGGTCAATCCCCCACCCTCCTCTGCAAGTTCAAAAGGAATGCATTACACAGCACAAGGCTTATGGTAAGACCTCATTATCTACAATCCAAGAAACAGTCTACACGACACTAAGCTACGTCCAGTGGGACCTGGGAACTGCGGCTACGCTCTTCACGGGAGGGACTCAGGAATCTCCCTTCCTTGGAACTGCACGCTACTCACAGTGCATTCGCGGTGACCGAGGATAAAGAGAAAGGCAGGCAGGTCATGGAGAGCTGGAGGGAATGGGGAGGAGGGCAACGGCCAGTAGTAGTAGTAGTAGTAGTAGTAGTAGTGGTAGTAGTAGTAGCAGTAGTAGTAGTAGGAGGCCCACGTCGCGCCAGCGACGTGCATTATTATGCATTTCGGGGTGCAAAAATACTGCGCTCACCAGCACTTTTAGATGGGACAGGTCATGAGTTGGGGGGTGGCAAACTGCTTGGCCTGAAGAACCCGCCGGACGGCAGCCATGTTGGCTTGAAGGGAGACTTTGCGCCATGTCGTTTGGGGGTTAAGGCTTAGGGCTTAGGGCATGAGCAGCAAAACCATGGCTGTAACGGCCACTGTTTCTTGTGAAGTGGTTACAAAGATTTCCGGGAAAGTGAGAATAATCACCTCCCTTGATAGTAAACACCTCTATCCAATCAACACCCTTTCTTAAGCATTCCCTACAGTAGCTCCAGTAGATTTGGGTTGGGTATTTGATTTCAAACATTGGGTGGATTCTCAATTAAGGAAGGAGGTGCGATGCTTGGGCAGGTTTTGTGAGGGTCCAATATCAGTTCCAAGAATTGATTTGAAGTTTTAACAACTAATCAACATTATTCCGACAAACTTTATGATAGGTTTTTGAAGGTTTAAATGTTTCAGAGGTTTGTTTTCGGAGCTTGCTGTGCTTAGCGTCCTCACGAACCTCAGGAACCAAGTCATCCTACTCGGACAGGCTTTCCCACAGGTTTTTCTAAGTTTGTGAGGTTTGCTTTCGGAGCTTGCTGTGCTTACTGTTTTCACGAACGTAATTACCCCCCTCCCCACCTTCCCGCCCATACCACCAGAAACGCGAAGGCAGCAACGCGGTCAATTTTTTGGAAAAACACAGCCCCGCCCAGAAATGTCAAAATGAGGCCGAAACCACTGTAAAATGAACTGAAAAACCTACCGTCAGCTACACGACGTCGCCTAGTAGTAGTACTAGTACTAATACTAGTAGTAGTAGTAGCAGTAGTAGTAGTAGTAGTCGTAGTCGTAGTCGTAGTAGTAGTAGTAGTAGTACTAGTAGTAGTAGTAGTAGTAGTTGTTGTTGTTGTTGTGATAGTGTAGTTGATTGATTGATTGAAGCCTGTGAGCAGTCATGCTCCGCCTTATTAAGCAAGGCCAGGTCAGGAGGCTACTGCTCTGTTGGCAAGCAGCCCATCACTTTACATGTAACATGTCTGCACAGCTTCCGAAAACAGCAAGACAAACAGGGCACAGAACTAGGGGAATCTCACGGCTCCAGTCGCATGCGCAAGTCCAGCATGTGACAGCTGACAAAAATTAGCTCGGAGATTTCGCCACCCACTACGGCTGGCGGCAAGCGTGTACACAGTTTGACGCTGCGTGGTAGAGCAAGAGAGTTGTCCCCACCACTGCGACACATCGGTATCAGGTCGCCGAGGGTGGAACCGCCTAGGGTGACGCACTCCCGTGATTGCAAGCGCTTGTTGGTGGCCCCACCAGTGGAAGTCGCACCATGTCACAGCTTCCGAAAGCTCACCCGAGGAACGAAACATATGTCCCAGCCAATCATGCCTACGTTGTAACCACAGCTGGCTCCACGGCTTAAAGCTGTCATGTTGCCGATGCCATGCAGTTCTCATGAGTTCCCACGCTCTGCGCAACCGCCTACGGTGAATGTCCAACCATGTGTCCCTGGGCTCTCTTGGGCATGCAATCATTGCTGCAAGCATCGAGGCCTGCATGGCGTTGATGCGTTCAACGGCCTTTTTGCTGGGTCTCTAGGCACCAGCACTCCACAGCACAATTCACGAGACTTTGCTGTTAAGAACTTGCGCTCTCTTGTCGTCAACAAGTCAGTAACTAACAGCAATATCAAGAATAATGGTAGCGCTTGTGGTAGCAGTACTAGTAATCGCAGCAGTACTTGTGGGATTTCTTCCAGTTGCTGTCCAGCCCAACTCCCCAAAATATTGTGGAGGAAACATTTTCCTGGCCATACTCCACCCCAATATCCTGTGCTAGGGGCGGGGCATTCTGTACATAACAAATGTTTTCTGTTCGCTCCCAATTGTCAGGCTTTGGCCCATGGATTCCAATGGCCCCAGGAGGGTAGCTTTCACTGACTTTTCCTGATACCCTGCTCACTGCTAGATAATCCAGCGCCCAATGCATGTCTTGCAGGTAAGCTGGTTGGCGTGCCCCCCGCCCTGGTACACAAAGGAGCGCAAAGCTGATGCTGTCAAAGGGTCAAGAACTTCTGACTCCAAGCCCACAAGGCCGAAATCGCAGATCTCCATCTACGCCCTGCCTCTGCTGCGCTGAGGGCCTGGCGATGATGCGGCTTGCGAAGCCCGACCGGTTTAGAGAATCTAGGATGCTGACCGCTCCGTGGGCCACGACATCGGGTTTCAGACCGTCCTGCAAGGATCTCAAAGGCAAAGGGGTCCGTGGGAGTCCCCAAGCCCAGCCCAATCGGCGCTCCAAAGGAAGTTGCTGGAAGCCATGTAGAGCTTGGTGCCAGCTGTAGCCTGACCAGATCAGAAACTCTTGCGTTCTCACGAGAAGCAGCACAGCATGTGAGTTCAAACATAATGAAAATAAAAATGTTGAAGCATGCTGCATCTCCTTGTGGGGCAGACACTGCAGCAGACTGCACCACCAGATCTAGCTGCACGCTTGAAGTTTTCAAGGCACGCACGAGGTGCACCACTTCCATCCATTGCTGGCATCGCTCACAGGCACTCTGAGCAGCAGCATGCGTTTTGACATGAACCTCAAGTGTCCACAAACAAGTTGAGTAGACTATAGCACTCGCATTTTTGTATACTTCCATGCCTGGATCCCATCCAACACCATGGACTGCAAGAAGACCAGAGCTGCCTCCCAGCGGCCGTCATTATCCAAAACAGTCAAGGCCGATGTGTAGGCTCCAATATCGGGCTCCTGAGACAACGCCCGCACGCCTTTCAGCAAATCCAAGACCTGTTCTGATTCCAGAGCCGGTGCAGCAGAGCTGCATGTCGCAGAGTCGATAGGAACTCCTGCGCCAATGAGGTGGCGTACGAAATCCTGTGACACTCTGCGATGGCGACTTGCAGCTTTCAAAGCTGCATTTCCGCTGATGGCATCATGTTGCACACGCAGGCGTTGAATTGAAAGGAAGGTGCTGATGGCTGCAGGCCAATTTGCCTCTAGCTTTTTCATGAGCAAGCTGCTCGTGAACTCGGTGGGCTCCAGCGCGTCATCCAGAACTGATTTCAAAATGCCAAGTGCCGCAGACCACATGAGCCCACAGCTCAAAACAGTGTTGTGGTGTCTAATGGTAGGGCTCATGCCCAATTGGCGCATCCGGGAGAGCTGCAGCCCGGCATTGCACCATAAGCCTGGTGGTGAGCCGGTCACTTTGATCAGATTCCCGGCAGTGACCAGGGAATGCTGCAAAGCCAGGGATCTTGCAAGGCGAAGTATTTCGAGTGATCCCTGCCACGGGCCCGAGGCCGCGCAGCAGGTCACCACGGCATCGCAAGCTTCAATTGTCAAGCGAGATCTGCCAGCGTGCGTCAACATCAACAAAGCAGCGAGTGCATCACGCCAGCGTTGCCTCCGTCCCATTTCAGAAAGGGCCGTCGCAAGGTCTTTGGGGCTCGAGTCCATGCAGCGATGCACCTCTTTCATCCCCAGCCGCTTAGATCTGTCATAAATCTTGCTCATGAGAATCCTGCGAGCAAAGGGTCTCCAAGTTTGCGGCATAGAGCAAGGGAACATGAATTTAACATGCATTGAACACGGACAATTCCCACAATGTCCAGTCCATGATTCTTCACTATGACCAAACCTGCCGCCTCAGCCAACCATGAAACCTGAAGCCTTAATGTGTTCCTGATGCAGGAAAGCGCTCTTCGCAACCTGAACACCAGTTTCTCAGGAGTCATGACGAAGCCCGCCCCTGCATGATCACGCTGTCAAAATCAGGTGTGGGAAGAAGCTATCATGTGATTGATTCTTGGGGGAAATAATGGCTGACGGTGGTCACAACATGTATTGCCAAATACCATTGTCATGGCGGACGAACTGACACTGTGAGCTGCAGTGGTTGAGACAGCGAACAACACTTGAACAGCCCTTTTTTGATCATCGAAAGCCCCCTCTGGACGAGGCCATGGCAGGGGAGACTGCCAAGGAGATGGGCATGAGTTGTTGGATGCTGATTCTGGGACTCCTGCTCTAGCTTCGAAGCATCCCCATGAAGTCTTTTAATTCCGTGGTAGGACTGCGAGTTTTTGCGGGTCACCAGTCAGATTGTTTGGCTCATGACGTACGACGTACACATCAGGTAGTGGCCATATAGATTCCCGTGTTACCGCCCTTTCTCACCTGACCTTGTTCTTTTGACTTTCCTTTTGCCTTGCCGGTCCCTCGTTCGTATTCGCTGAGATCCGTCTTTGCAAACAAGAACTCGTCTCAGTAAGAAGACTGCTTGCAACCAGAGAGTGCGCGGTCTTTGGGTAACCAGGTATGTCCGAAGTCACAGGCGCAGCGGTCTCCATTGCGCACTCCGATTTGGCAACGATGCAACAAGACGCAACTGATAGCATCTGATAGCAAGCAGCCTGGACTAAGTCGCAAAGGAGCCGGAAGCTGGAATGAAAACACCAGTGCCACTAGGTGATAATAATGCATGGAGGAAAGTCGGCCACAAGCACGCAAACATGACAACGCAATTGCAGTCCCTTGTGTGGAAAGAGCTAGATACAGAGACCTGTCAAAGTCTTCGGGGATGACACGTGGCTCAAGTGAAGAAGCAAAAGGTGCACGTGGAGCAGTAAAATCAAGACCAAAAACGCAGCCAAGGGCTACAATTTTGTGGTCAGGGGGGCCAACTGTTACACTGTAGGCAAATTTGCCCCGCGCTTCTTCCTCCTCCACACTCGCCCAGAAGGCGTCCATGGTCTGCGCGGTCCGCAACTTGCAGTTGAAGCGGTCGTTGCCATGGGGTACAGAGTCTCACAACACAACGAACTTCACAGGAATCGGGGCCCTTCACCTGTTGAGCCCGGGGCCCATCCAAACAAACAACCCACTACTGCGCCAAAGCGGGTCGACAACTGCAGCAGCAGCAGCAACTGGGCTTGGTCGCTTGATTCCTCAGGATTGGTATCCCGCCAGAGTTCCTCCTGACCGTTGGAGCTGCAGCTCAGGAAATTCTTCCGACAACAGGCGAGTCGGTCCACGTAGACCATCATCGGCACAGTTTGGTACAATGCGACCTCGGCTGGTCTCGGCATGTTGCAGCACTGCTCTGGTCAGCTTTTCAAGTCGAAAACATGACAAGGCCGTTGCCTTTGCGGCCTTGATGTCCTGTCAAAGTCAAATGCACAAAGTCAGATTCTCTCCCAGAAGCTTTCAGCTACATCAGCTCTGGCTGTCCGTCTGCGTGAGATCAGCATCAGAATTTCTGCCTTCGCAGGCTCTTCGCTGACCAGCTTCATGAATGTGAACGCCAACCTTCTGAAAAGTCCAAGGCTATGCGAATTTGCCACCTCAACCTGCCACGAGGCAAGCAATCTAAGGATAACACTGGCAAAACTGCTTCCCAAAAGAACACAAGCCAGCAGCACTGCGCACTGAGCTGTGGCAAGACTTCGCGCTCTAAGACCTCTATGAAATCCAGGCAGCCCTGGCAGGCTCAGCTGATTGACATGCCTAGCATTGCCCGGCACCCTACAAGATGATCGCTGCAAAGCCTGATGAAGGATGAACTGGCAATCGGTCCACACCTGCCGCTTTGCAGAGGCAGCGAAACAGCGAGTCTTCAACAAGTGTGCGAGAACGCGCATTGTGACGGTGGGCCTGCTCGAGTTTGACAATTGCAGCCGTCAGTTCGGCCTGAGGTTTGGTCACGGGCTGCGACGCAAGTGCGCATGAATTGGATAAGAAGTGCTTGCTTGAGTATGAACTGAAATTCAGCGAGGTATGAGGGTCCATCATTCTCTTTCAGCTCCGGCTTCACTTGGTTCTCATTCAGGTGGAGCAGGACCTGTGCACAACATCGGTGTGCACCGAGATATAGGGATGAGGACCCCTGTGCCATTGCCGACACGCTTGCGAGTCTTGGTGTACGGAGCGAGCTTGAAAATCAATAACAAACTCAAACATGCCAAGAAAAACGCTACTATCAACAGCAAAGTAAACCAAGGCAACACAACGATACTCATATGCTGACAGTAACAACAGTAGGGATTAAAGCAATAACAATACTGCTCTTAGTCCTCAACCTGCACATGTTGAAGCCCCGGAAAACCAGAAAAATCATCACTTCCACTTCTGTGGCATGCTAATCATGGCTTGTAAATTTCGTGGAGCGTTCGTTGGTTGCAGGGGTGGGTGGCCAGCGGGCGAGGGGCCATAGCAACGTCAACTTGAAGCGAGGACTTCTGTTTTTTAGCATTTGTGCTGGTGCGTGCTGATAATCGCGTGGGTGAGCGTCCTTCCACAACGACCCTCTCCACAAAGGGCAACCACTTTACACCTGCCCCCTGCGTGCCCTTGCTCCTCATGCTGCAACCCGCATACTCGTCGTCACCAGGCTTCCCGTTTTGACTTCCTCCTTGATCTAATTGGTGGATAGACTTGTTGAGAAATCACGCAGCGACACATGGGTGGTCGTCCAAAATCCCCGAGCAGCATGCGAGCCTCCCCTGCAAATGTATATGCGCTCGTCTTCGTCAACAATAGCTCCAACAATCGAGCGGCACCAGAAACACAAAATCCACTGACCCCTGGAGCGGCGCGCAGCAGGTTCCTTTACTCCTCGCGAGCTCTACAAGTACTCTACCCCTTACACAAGCTCCCTCAAAGGGTTTCCCGCTCTGGCCATCGCGGGCTTTTCCTAAGCGATTTTGAAAGGCCTCGAAGCAGTGTCAACCTCCCCCGATCCCCCTAACCCTCCGTCCCCGCGCTCGCCCACCCCTGCCTGCCCTCCATGACAGGTTTCCAAACATGTTTCGAAGGTGGAACGCATCGGTTTTCAATGAGGCCCCCCTACCCCCTTGAGATGTAACCTGTGCGTTACTGCCCTCACAACGGTACACACAGCAAGGCGGTCAGGTGTCTCT
>CAJNIZ010000903.1:118364-134291 GCA_905231905.1 Symbiodinium pilosum
TGGCGGTGGCGGTGGCGGTGGCGCCACAGTTGCGACATGGTGCGGGGAAAGTTCTGGCATGTTGTGGCAAATGTTATTGTCAGCTGCTGCCGTGGTATTGGCTGCACTGCCAGAACGTCAGTATGTCGGTGGCACCGCCACTAGCACAACGCCGCAGCCACAATTGCAAGTGTGACCTCAGCCTGACCACGACTTACATTACCTGTGCCACCTGCACAACCACCCCATCACAACCACTACTACTACTACTACTACGGCCGAGAGATCTTTCTCAAAAGGTTCTTGTGAAGATTTGATAAGATTTACCCCTCGATTTCCGGAGACCGCGTAGGTTCCAGCTAAGTTTTGAAAGAAGTTGCAACGCATTCGGTTTGCATTAAAAAGACCATGGGAGGGTTGGGGGGCAGCCGTTCTCCAGGTTGTCAAAAGCCTCTGAGTCATCTCAAGACCGGGACCGGGGGTTGGACAATCAGGGGACCACACGCCAGAGAAACAGGAGACCGGAGGAGAGGATTGGCCCGACCTAGCTCAAAAAACAAACTCTGCCCACACCACTACCATGACCACAACAACAGCCGCCAGCATGAACACGGGTATCTTGACAATAGTTGCACAACAGAAGCAACTGCACGTAAGCAGTCGTCTTCATCATCCAAACCAGCTATAACAATCGAAGAAAGGAATTGAATGTGCTATCAGTACCCGACTGTTGCCACTATCAGCCTCCTAGCAAGGATGCAAGAGAAAAAAAAGGCCATCATTCTTGACTGGGGATGCTGCCAAGCCCGTGCACGAGCAGGTCCTCAGTCCATCGCTGCATGATGTCTTCTTGCGCAGTCTCCCACCCCGCTTCCTTCTGAGTTGTTCCTTGCTGCTGCCGCCGCTGCTGCCGGCTGCTGCTCTAGAAGTTGATAGCGCGGCCAGTCACAGTTCCACTTTGCTTGCTGAGAGCCGTGACACCATCAAGATTATCTCATCACTGCCTGATTGAGTCCCCACCATCCCATCCTCAAATCGCCGCTCATCTGCTCCTGCCTGAACCTCAACCAGGTGATGTCGGAGTCTCCCTTATGCTACTCACTGCTTTGCCCTTGCCCGTGTCTTCACTGACCGGTCTCGCTTTTGCTGCATCAACACTTTCAAGCACAGCCTGAATGTGCTCTCCTCAAGCTTTACAACAATTTCAACCTGGATCTTGCTTCGTGGCACAATCATACCTACATCCCCTGCTGGCTTGCAGCCCAGGAGTCTCCCACTCTCCGGCACACACCTAACACCATGCGCGGGGCGCACAACAGTGTTCCGGAAGCAAATGGCATGAAGCGCCGAACTGCCAACCTCAAAGGTTATATCCTTTGGGATCTTCTTGTACGGAATGGACGACTGCAAGGGCCTGACCACCCACAAGACTGCATATTTACATTCCAAAGCACTCGTTTGCAAGAGCCCGGCTCACCACCAACGGCTTAATACACGTTAACTAAAGCGTGTTGTCTGTGCCTAGGTATGGTGACGTGGAGTGTCTCATTGTCATCCAGCGGCCGGCATGACAAAGTCTTCATGCCTCAGGTTGGGTGGCAGGTAGCTGCCTTGGACTTCCCTTGCTTGCTTGCTTGCTTTCTTGCTTGTGAGGTACAACTCAAATAAGCAAAGTCCCAGGGTGGAACATGTTGACGCGTCCAATCCAGCAATGCGCCATCTGTCCGTGCTTTCAACTTACCCCACCTGCACTGCTAAGCAGGAACAGCGTCAATGCAAAAAAAAGAAGCAAGTCAGAGCTTGAAGGCAAGCTTCAATGATTCTCCATACTGTCCAGGATCCACAAAGAATCCAGCACGGATCATTGCCTTACAGTCTGAGCCACCGTTGTCCACGAAGCTGTCCCGAAAATACCTTGCTCAAACGAGTGAGAACAGTGAGAGCTTTGTAATGCACGTCGCGCATCAGTTTAAGAAAAGGGGCTCCTGACCCGTGCAGCCATGGAACTGCCGATAATTTGTCTCCGTCTTCTGCCCGTGGTGTGAGATTGCGCCGACAGACGACACATGACTGTCTGCATCTCCACCATCAATGGCCCACGCATGACCTCGAGGAAGAATCGTTACTCCTTAGTCACAACCAACTCAAAAGAAACTGTGTTCTGAAATGGTCTGAAGTCAAGCCTGACGCTGGCATGCCTCTGTACTTGCCCGCGATCTTCCAACGCCGCGGGGCACCCATTACCAACCTGGCCAAGTGTGTCCCAACTGCAGGAAACAGACATGTCTCTTCTCTTCTGCTGCTTGCCAGCGCTCACGTCGTGTCCCCAGTTCTGAATGCCTTAATTCGCGTGCTTACAAGCGGCATTTCTGCTTCAGTTGGGCTTGCAAACAACCACCCAAAATAAAAGGACGCGCAATTCTTTCAACTCCTCAACGCCTCGTATAGACGGTTCCCGGGCTCCCGGCATGCTTTCTAAGACAATTACAGAGGAGTCCAACGGAAGAAGAAAATCAAATTAATTGTTTACTTCGAGTATCCCCACTTTAAAGTGTGGTCGTCCATCACTTGGGGTTGTTGACACAGTCTAGGCCCTAGGCCTTTTCCTTCTGTGGTTGCACCCTTTGGGCGCGGTGCCTATCCATTCTGGCGAAAGGACTACGCCAGGTTCTGCGGAATGGCTTTTTTGTCAACACATTTCTTCTAAAGGCTATGCAGCACCCGAAGCTACGGGGGCGGGCCCCCAGCCCGCAAGCAGTCCAAAGTACGAAATCGGTACTCAGAAGGCCCGGGATATCCGCCCATTCATGTTTAAACAAGCTCGCATCAAATTATCACTTTCTTTCTTTAGGGGTGATGAGAGGCCCTACAGCCCCCCCGGGCCCGGCCCCGCACCCATAGCATGTCTCAGCGCACATTGGTCGGTAATCTCTCGAGGAAAGATGCACTCACAGACCCCCAAGATCCCTGGCCCGCTACCTTTCAAATAAATCCAGCGTCAGCGTACTCTCTCGAGTGTCCATGCAAACATTCTACTCGGCGAGGCGGCGAGACTCGACCCGCTCTGGCAGCCTTGCCTGTCGCGTGGCTCCACCCATAATAAATCAAAGTCACTAGCACAACAAGGAAACCATCAAGACCCCACACACCTTCTGCAAGGCCTCTCCAGGGGTTGCTCTGGGTTGCTCGCAACAGCACTACTGGCCATCACTCGCCCTGTACCCCCAGCACGTGCACTCCGACGACAGCTTTGACCGTCAGCTCACCAGGCCACGGGCAAGTGTATGGTCACTACCCATCGCATGCCTAGGCAAGTCCTACAAACAGCATCCCCTGCATACACTCGCCGTTTTTCTGATCTCTTGAGGAAAATGTGGAATAATGCTGCACAGCTCACCGGGGGCAGTGCCTTGGACACCGGCTCCACCTAATGCCCTGCGAACCTGGTACTAAACCGCCACTACTCAGCCCATTCCTCCCAAGAGCGAGGAGGTCATACGCAGCATCTAGCCCCAGGCATGGCCATTACTCACACATCTGGAAAAAACAAGGCTCTCTGCCTACACGCTCTCAAAAACCTCCTACTCCCTGCCTGTTGGGTCGATGCTTCCCAAAAGTCAAATTTCTGTGCGGCTAACACGCAATCTTCACTTGCATCCAATACACCTCACCCCCCAAGCCCCCTGTACCCACGCACTCTAACGAAACCTGAACTGCAGGCAACTCGGCCAGCTTGCATCTACGGACGTGCCTGGCCAGGTGTTTTGAGGCAAATCCCATACAACCCAATCAAACTAACAAAGACCAACTCACCTAGCAAGGATTGAGGGGAAGGTCCTGGCCATGACGCTTCAAAGTTCGTTGCTACAGCTGCTTTCGCTTTCAATGTCATCATGTGCGCGGGCCAACTCCACCTGCCTTTTGGCTTCTTCTTCATACTCTTGCAGTGTTTGCTCTACTTGTGCTTCCTCCTCAAACACTGCCAGGGGGTCATCCATCTTCTCCTGTTTATCTCGTTCTCTCTCGTATTCCTCCATCCACTGGCGTTCCAGGTCCGTTGGCGATCTCGTGCTGCCATCCTGGTTGACCAGTCTGTGTCCTTCAGACTCCATCGGGGCCGCTATGGCAGGTTCGTATTGTTGTGTTGGCATGTCATGCATGTCCCGTTTCTTCTTGTTCGTGGCTCTCCACCTCAATGACCGTGTCATGCGTAGTGGTGGCCTCATGCTCCATTTGCCTCTCTGTCTTCGGCTTATGGAAGGGCACTTGACCCTGTCTCCTTCTTGGATGGGTTTGCGTTGCCGCGTGACGGCCTTTGATGTCTTGATTGGTTTGCTTTCTTCGGTGCTCTCTCTCCTCCGACGGAAAAGTCGCCAGCTGTCTCCTGACGTGACTGCTGACTCTTGGAGGCTGGCCTCCATCGAGGTCGAAGTCTGCAGCGCCATCGGTCCGGGCCATCTTGTACTGTTTTGCCTCATTGTCCCACTGTTCCGGCCCCTCTCCCCTCCTCATTGCCGCTGCTGTCCTCGTGGCTCGGCCCTTTCGGTTCTTTGGGCAGCACCGCTCATATGCTCTTTGCCCAGAGCGCTATTCTCAGGTGAAGGAGTTCTACAGGCGCCGTAGCCTGATTGGCTCGGTTATACACTGCAGCAATGAGGTTTGCAGCGGGCCGGACCGCAGGGCTCTACTTTTCTCGTCGATACTAGCCCAGGCTCCTTGGAGTCCTAATTGCTGCTCCCTCGCTTGCTGTGTTGCGGGATCCTCCTCCGTTGTCCACTGCTCCTTGCTCGGGGAGCTCTCCGGGGCTACTCTGGCCCATGCCTTCTCCAGCGTGAGTTGCCGGCTACCTGGCATCCTCTGTTTGTGCTTGCGTCTGCTCGCCCTCAAGGCTTGCAAAGTTGCTGCGATTTCTCTCCTGTGCCCGCTGGGGCCAGGACTTTCAACACTTCTTGCAGTAGGCCTGCATCACTGGTGTCTCTCCAGTTGGCGAAGTGAGCTCTCTCTGCCTCGGAAAGTTGTGCCTGCGGAAGCTGTCTCTGCAAGGCTCTGGCTGCCTCCGGCGCTTCCGCTTGTCTTGCGGTCTGCCCCATATCGTCAGGATCACCTCGATGATCCGTCCATGTAGCGCTGTCGGTGACGTCCATAACCATCTCGTGAGTCCGCTTCTGGGGACCCCCACTGTTACCGGGGCCATGTCCCCGTCGCTGTCGCGGCTGAGCACACACCCATCTGGTGGCGCCGCACCGATTTGGGCAAGGAAAAACAGCGTGGGTTCTGCATTTGGTTGCGCCGGGAGGAATTCTCGAAGCGTGCTCTCAAGCCTTGCTCGGTCCTCTGTATCCATGGGCCTCCACGACGGATCGACGTTGCCCTGCTGCTGTTGGTTCATTTGCATCAGCACTGCTTCTTCATGTTCTTCAAGTGGGACGTCTTCTTCCTCCTCTCCACTCTCCAGCCTTTCCTTCGCTTCCTCCTCCCATCGCCGCGTTCATGCCCAGCATGGTGATGTTTATCTCTCTATGGTCCATCTGTGCCAGTTCGCCTCTGCCTCTTTGTCGCAACCTTGCAGCTGCACGGCCTCCCCGCCCTCACTTCGGGCCGCCAGGTCCATCAGTTTTTGGCCCTGCAGCTCGTCCAGGAGTCGAGTATCCGCATCCACATCCTCTGGCGCTGCGGAATGTTCATGTTGGGGAGGTTTTGCAACTGGATGGTCCGGGCAAAAGGTGCCAATTGTCCCCACCATGCGGTGAGAGCTCCTCATCCCTCTGGCTCTGGGCGCTCCTCAACTGTATCATCAAGGTTGGGCCGATCGCTCGCTGGAGCGTTGGCAGGCCCTCTCACACGCGATGTCACGGCTTTCTCCGGCTAGCTTCACCTGTAGCACCTCCGGCAGGCCGCCGCATAGAGCGTCTTCCTGTGGTCCTCTTCCACGGGGCGTTGCGCATGAAAGCTGTCTCATCTGGGTCCGTGCTTGCGTTCTCCCTTGCTGATTTGTCGAGCAGATCCCCAACATATAGGCCAGCGCACTCTCCTCGGCCCTCACGCAGGCATGCGAGACATAGCCATGTCAGGATGGTTACGATCTGACCGCCTCCCATTCTCCTCACCATGTGGCTGCACAACCCTTGGTTGACGCAGTACTTATCACAGTTGAGGTGCAATGTTGCGATGTCTCATGCGCGTGGAAGCATGTCTGTCTTCATACTTAAGACTTACGCCGGATTGCTCGCACGTTGGTTCCTTCCCTTTGCCTTGGCTAACGCTGTACTGTCGACTGCCTTTGGACCGGCTGCGCAGGTACTTCCTGGACTGTTGCGGTCGTTGCTGCATTGCTTGACGCTTGCTGGGCTAGTTGCGCGTGTCGGGAGCCACTCTCCTGTCACACGTGCATTCAAAGCACACGGTTGGCAACATGTCACACCTATGTCTCGGCTTGCAAGGAAAAGCTGCCATCAAACTCCTGCTGATTTGCCTCTCCACTGTGTCTCTTTCTGGGAATTCTGTCTCTGGCACATACTGCGATTTCACTGCTTGCTCAATTCCTCGACTGACGTGCTCTCTCGGCTCCTCGCATGTGCGGTGCTCCGGGGCGTCGGTGTCTTTGATGTGGGTGCGGCATCAGCAGTTGTAGTTGCGACGTATAGTTTGGTGGAGCTGCATTGTTTGCATCCTGCCCACGGTTGCCTGTCACAAGCGGAACTTTCCTGGCGACAGTCATTCGTTCCTCTTGTTTCCCTATGGCGTTTTTTGTCAGGGGGGGTGTGTGGTTGCGTTAATGAAGGGGTAAGTTGGTGAGTGACATCTGTTTCCCGCTGGGACCCCCACGTCGAAGTGCTTCACAAAGGTCGCCTCAAGCTGCAACCATTCATGGTGTCCCTGCGCTGTCTGCTGCCATGGCCTGGAGATCTTGTTGAGTAAGCGTTCTGTGTTCAACATTGCGTTGAAACGTTGCGGGCGGCGTGGTCCATGTGGATCTGCTTGCTGCGCTTCCCACCACGTCTGGCCTCGCCATCCCAAGAGTGCTGCGCTATCATCTGCATGTCTTGCCATGTGCCCGTGCAACCTCCAGACCAACTTTAGCATAGCTCCACCTCAGTTCCGGTCTTTGCGCAAGGATTGATCGTGTGAATCTCTCAGGGATCTTTGGTTCCACTCCGCCCACGATTCAAGGGCTCTGCTCGGTACTCCAAAGGCCTGCCTCAACTGCATGAGCTGTAAACTGTTCGCCCGCTTCAGGAAAGCGTCGTGGGGTGACAGGCCCTTGCGGCCCACAAGGCTGCAGGTGTGATGAACCTACCATATGCTGTCAGTTTTTGCTTGTTGGAACCGGGCCCATCAGCATCCCCCTGCGCACTGCGAAAGCAGCCTTTGCTCGTCTGGCAATTTCCCCCCAAGCATGCCAGGACCTCGCGCTTCTTCACCGAGTTGCCCCAAGGACGGTAATGGTGCCCATTGCCTCTCCTTTGCTTTCCTTGCCCCCTATTTTCAGGGTGTGTTCACGTGGGGAGGTGTGTATGTACATGGTCTTGTTGGGCTCAGGTTTCTTCAAATGTACACGTCGTCTTGAAATCCTGATCCACGGTTGGGCAGCGGGGGGCAACGGTCTGGGCTATATCCTGCTCTGGCCACGCCTGCAGCTGCATCGTCTGCATCGGGGGTAAAGGTTTCATTGAGCACGTCCCCGATGATGCTGGCGAAAATGACCAGGCTATCTGGTGACCCCTGCCTGACGGCATCCGTCTGGTTCGTCTGCTAGGTTAGGAGCTTGATCCAATTTGTTTCTGCCTCAGACGCAACGGAAATGCTCATCTCCTGCAGCTGTCTGGCTGCAGAGATAGCATGGAGATTCTGTTCTGTTCTTAGTTCCCAGGTCTGCCCCTATCGTCTGCTGCAGCCATGGCTTGTGAGGGTAACCCCTCCTACCTCTACGAGGCGGGGTTCTGTCTGTCTGCCTGGGGGATTGGTGCTGCTGCGCAGGCCACCCCTGGTCGAGGTGGTGGACTTGGAGCAGGCTTGGACTTGTCTGTCCTTGCTCTGTTCCGGACGTTTGCACGTAGGCCTCTGCCCAGCTCAACGAGCCTGGCGCTTGGTCTCTGACTTGCTCGCTGCTAGGTCACCTGCTTCTTCTAATCCGACTGGGCCTTCACAGCATGGGCCTCAGCTCTTGATCTGCTGGCGGTGGACGCTCTGTCGCTCAGGTCGACTTCGGGCAGGCAGTCGTCTGTCCGTTGTCAGGGCCTTGGGGTGCCTTTCTGGTGCCTGTTTCTGGCCACTGACTGCTCAGGTCTAGAGTCGGTCTCGCTGATCGGTTCCGCTTGGCCCAGCTGGACCAGGAGACCTGCTGCTGCTGTTCTGCGTCAGCATGTTGAGCAGCGCGTGCGTCTGCCACAGTCTGGCTCTATCTGCGCCATGTCTCGTCTGACTTTGGTCACGATGTCTGCTGCCGACGAGGGCTTTGAGGGCGCCATGACGGCTCTTGCTGCTGAGATCGAGAGTCTGCCCACTGCGACGCTGTATTTGACTCTGTCAAAGCCCCACGAAGGACTCAACGCAGGAGACACAGCGGCCAGCCAGTCTGCAGCACGTCAAAGCTGCTCCTGTGACCTCTGCTCCGACCTCGGGGCATGACACCTCTGCAATGTCTGCAGATGATGCTGCGCCCCCTGGTCTGCCTGCGCAGTCGCCACCTTCTGCCGCGGGCCCTGCGGCCAGCAAAGCATCTGATGTGGCCCGCGACGGCCAGAGCTGATGGAGGTCACTGGCGGTGGCCAGAGCAGCCAGGGCTACTCTGCCTCTGACAAGGGCTCGGACCCAGGCCACACTGGTCTGAAGCGCAAGGGGCGCTGCAAGGTGGAGGAGGACATCTGGTTCTGCCAATTTTCAAGGATCAGCGGGCAGGACTGATTCCGCTCAAAGCCCTGTCTGCCCCTCTGTGGTCTGACGGACCAGATAGGCACTGCCTGTCAAGGAACGGCCCCTGGTCCTGCTCAGAAGGGCGGGTGACGTCAGGTCTGTTTTTCGCCTTCTGACTACTGGTGCCTGCAGATTTGTAGCCTGGCAGTCCAGGGCCTCCAGCCTTACTGGCTGTGTATTTTTATAGTGCTTTGCCTCACCAGGCAACGTCTGCCTGCTGAGCGCGTGACCTGCCTGCCCACTCGGGCCTGAAAAAGGTTGCTCGCTGCAACTGCTGTTGTAGGCTTCCTTGCAGGGGTTGATCTTGGGAGTTTGCTACATTTGCCTCCTGCAGCATCGCCCTTCTTCAATGCGCCGGTCTGCCTCGCCTTCGGCGTCTAGGTCTGCGTCTGAGGCTGGCACTGTCTCTGCAGCGCCTGAGTGACTGTTGTACTGCCTATTCCTAAGAAGGCCCCATTCTGCTAGCCCCTGCCCCTGTGTGGGTTGCCTGCTGCTGGCCTTTTGGCCTGCCCCTCTGTCTCATCGGCCGAGGGTTCCTGGATGGGCCCGGCTGTGCTTTCCCGGCCTGCATGTTTGGCGCTAGTGGTTGTTGCATGCCCCTTGCCTGGCCCTGTTCTCCCGCTTCCGGCCACGCATGGCGCTTGGCTTGCTGCCCCGCTGCCGCCTCCAGCGCTGCAGCCGCGTAATGCGGTTTCCTTGGTCGTTGTCTGTGGGGGAACCTTCTGCTTCTGCCACGCCCTCGCCTGCACACAGGCCTGTTGGACTTCTTACCACCGCGGTCGCTAGGGCTCCAAGACTTGCATGGCATCTGCTCTCTCTGCAGCCACGCAAAGCTGCGTTCAGCAGTTTGTGTTACGCATCACTGACCTGCAGCTCTCCTCTGCGCTATGGGTGGAGGTTAAAGATGCTAAGCAGCCTGCAGCGTTGCTGGCTAGGGCCGTGCAACGGTATGCACCATCTACTTTGCAGCGCTATTTGGCTGTCTGGAAACAGTGCCTGCTCGTCGTCTACTCCTTTGGCACCTGCTTCGAGCATCCTGCCTGACTGGTTGCTGCAAAATTCCAGTCGCCAGGGCCTTGCTTCTGGCCCTTGGAAAGCTCTGTCCTGGATGTCCCGTGTTGCTGGCCTTCCGGCACTGCAGCAAGCACGTAACACCGCAGTTGCTAAAGCGTTCCTGCATGCATCCAACCCTCAGCCACGGCGCGAAGCCTTACCCTTTTCACTCAGCTTTGTCTGCTGGCTGGAACGCCGGGTCATGTCGGCTGATTCGTCTCTGGCTGATAAGTACGCTGCCGGTTGCCTGCACTGCGCCATATGGGGTTCCCTGCGTTGGGCGGATGCCCTGTGGGTTGCCCCGTCCTCCATTCAGGTACAGCTGGAACAGGCTGCCTGGTTGGGATATCGTCCAGAACTAAGACGTCCAAGACGGGTATGTACTGGGGTGCTGCTTGGCCTTACTGGGTCTTCGTCTGCGTGCTGGGGCCTGTCATTTTGGTCGGCGCTTTCTCAGATTCTGCACCAGTCACGTCGTGCAGACCCCGACCGCATCTTTGATTTCCTGCCGGCCCTGCTGTCAGGTTCAGCCTCTGCGCCCACTCTACTGAGTCCTATGCACAGGCCGGACGCGATACCGTGGATTCGCTCTCTGTTGCAGGAGCACTGGTCTTCGGTGTCCTCTCTGCCCCTGCCCGCTGCTTATGCACTTGTAGGAGTTCACAGCGCTAAGGCCACTCTGTTGTTCTGGGCCAGACAGCTGAATCTGTCTGAGTCCCTCCGCAGGATTCAAGGATCACAAGCCGGTGGGGTCGGAGTCGTCTGTTCACCTTTATGGTCGGGACGATATAGGTCCCATGCTCCTGCTCCAGCAGGACATCCGCAAGCACATCCATTCTGGGTTTCGGCCTCTTCAGCCACTGGTCTGTGGGCAGTGCCTGACTTTCGTGTGGACTTTGCAGCATCTGTGATTGGGTCACAGCTGCCCTCTGGTTTGGCTTCCAGCGCGGGCTCAGAATCTGATCTGCCTGGCTGGGATGTGATTGCCCATGTGGACTCGTCCCAGGACGCGGACCAATTCTCTGATCAGTCTCCTTCCCCTCCGCCTTCTCCTGCCTCCAAGTCGGACCCAGATGATGAGCATCTGTCTCTTCCCTGGTTGCGCGATGATCCAGAGGCTCTCGAGGTCGAACAAGTAGCTGTGCGTAAGGCCAGGCGCACGCGCTGGGATTTATCAGGAGACCCTGTCTCTAAGCCTCCTTGGCTGTTCAATCACCGTTCCGGTGTTCTGCATGCAGCGGTGGCTGCCCTCCCTGGTTCTGAGCGCTCCGTTTTGGTTCACTGGGAGGGCCAGCAGGTCCCTTTACGCCCAGCATGTGGTGCAGCAGTGCACCAGCTTGGGTCTGAATCTGCCTGCCAATCCGTGCCAGTTGGGTGCACACTGTGCCTTCGCAAGGTATGCGCAGCTGTCTTTTCACTTGACACTTCTCGCTGAGGTCGTCTTGCAGTGAAAACGGCTGTGCCCTCTACTGGCTGTTCTGCTCAATATTGCGCAGTCCTATGGATATCGGCAATCAGATTTTTCGGCTCAGGATGTTAAGGTTGTGTTCTTCTGCCTGCGCTTCAGGTTCGTGTCTAGCGGCCATGGCTTCCTCTCAACCTACTGAGTTGAGCACGGCACGTCGTGCGCCTCCTCCAAGGGACGTGAACCAGCTCACAGACGCGGAGCTCAGACACATCGTTCAGACTATGACTTCGGCTACCAGAGCGCGGATGCATCGAATCTTGTCGGGTATGTGACCCCTGCTCGTTGCCAACGACCCTGCGGCAATCCTTCCTGCGGGCGTCTTTGCAACCGACGCATTCTGCCTGATCGGTCTGATGAACATGTGCACCACTTCTGTAAGTCTTGTCACAGGGCAGGCTGGTGAACTGAGCACGCAGCATCAACGGCATGGAAAATTTGCAAGTGTGCTTCTGGCATGTTGGGGTTGCTTGCTCTTCCTGCCTGACTATTGCTGTACATGTCGCAGCCGTTTTCTCTTTGCAGCGCTACTTGCCCTGACGTCCTTTGCTAGGCCATGGCTCACCCTCGCATGGATGATGCGGCCTATCTCACCTCACTCCTTGCTGAGCGGGGTGCACCCGCCACTTTGCAGGCTGCGCTGACTGCAGGTGGCTTCACCACTCTTGCTACGGTTGCCTTCGCTGCTGAGGAGGGCTCGGACGAGGCTCCGCTCATCAGGGCCCTGCTCCGTATTACGGATGACCCTCTGCCGGTTACCCCTTCAGTGGCCAATGCCAGACGTCTCATCCACGTTGCGGCTGCAGCGGCTGGTCGCGTCCCTGCTCCTCCGGTAGTTGGATCGCCTGCTTCTCTGTTGGCTCCAGCTAATGGGCCTAAGCTTACGGCTGAGATGGCCAAGGACCTGCGTGCCAAGTTCTTGTCTCACTACCCTGTTGAGCTCCTCTCTCCTGACACAACTCCGTCCCTGCATTTTCTGCAGCACTTACGTTCTGCCCTGGACGACAAAGGTTTGCTTTGGGTCCCCTGGCGTCTGCACTCCTCTGAGGCTGACGCGCTGCACTGGCAGGAGTCTCGCAGGCCCCGCACTGACAAGCAGCTGCTCAGCCTTCTGCTCCTGATGATGACTCGTCTGGCCCTTCTGCCAGCGTTTCTCTGTCTCGGGGTTAGCGGAGCCCACACTTCGCCGGATGTTGTCTATTCTGGCTGTTGCGTTGGCGATGTTGGGAGACGCTCATCTGTTGGCGGTTCGCCGCTTCAACGAGCGCTTTCTGTCGTATGCTTTGGCGCAGCACCAGGACCTCAGTCTTCGGGGGCCAACTCTCCAGGAAATACTGTCTGCTGATAAGGCCATCTGGACCACTATCTCTGGCCTGGTCAGGGTCACAACTGGTCCCTGACCGATGCTATGAATGAGGTGGGCTTCTGCCGTTAGGACGTCAGTGCCCTGCTTCAGCCGAGGCCCAAGGCCGTGTCAGCTACTCCCGCCAAGCGTCCTGAGCCCAAGCGCTCGGCAAACCCTGATAAAGCTGACTCCTCTGCTGGTAACCCAGCGAAAAAGCCCAAGAAAGACTCGGACGACAAGAAGAAGCCCTCTGCCGCTCAGGCGTACGACAAATCTTGGGCCAAGGAGATAGAGGGGAAGGAAGTCTGCATGCGTTTTGTTCTTGGTCGCTGCAAGAATAAGAAGTGCAGATTGTTCCATGGCTGCCCCATCCCTGATCGTAATGGCAAGCCCTGCGGTCAGAACCACACTGCCGCCGCACATCATAAAGCGGCCCATTGACTAGAGGCGCCACGCTCTGGTCAATCATCAGCTGTGTTCTGCAGCTCTGAGAGCTCTTCGGAGCCGCCTAGCCCAGAGGATGTGGCTGACGGGGAATTTTTCCTGGCGCCTGCCTCTGGACCCTTGCCCTCTCAGTTTCTTGCCTCAGCTTCTTCTGCTGGGAAGGCTAGCCCCTCCGTACAGCTGGAGCAGCCAGCGACGGTTCCTTCCTGCCGAATCTTTCTGGATTTGTTTTCAGGGNNGGGCTTCTGCCCCTGTCACTAATGCCTTGGATTTCTGTGCCTCCAGCCCATTGATCTTCTGCACGGTTCTGGTGTCGATGTCCTCTGTCCGGAACATAAGCAGCGTCTGCGCAAGCTCTGTGCTTCGGGCGTAGTAGGGCTAGCTCTGGCTGCGCCTCCGTGCGGCGCCTTTTCTCTGGCAAGACTCAGACCTAGTGGGCCACGTCCGGTTAGAACTCCCCAGTTTCCTGACGGTCTACCTGGACTGCAACCTGATCAAATGCGTGAGTTCAATGTCTCCAGGGAACTGCATGAGTTTGCGCGAGCTGCTGTCCTTGTCTATGCGAGGGGGAATTATTCTATTTGAGAACCCTACCTCCAGCCTTACCTGGAAAACGCAGGGCGCAGAGGCCTGGATGAGGCAGTTCACGCCCTATCTGGCCAGCGTTGCAGCCTGCGCGCACGGTATGGATGCCTTTAAGAGTTGGCTGTTCTGCTCCAATCACCCTGACGTCATGCGTCTGGCGTCGCACCCTCCGTTGTCAGGGAAGCGATCCTCGGACGGCACATTTCTTACTCGTCTTACTGCTCTGTATCCGCAATCCCTGGCCGACGCCATTGCCAAGATCTTCGGGTCTGCAGTTTCTCTGGGCAAGGAGTGAGGATGGATGTGGCACGCGTAGCTCTGCTTCCTGGGTTGTGCCTCGCGAGCCGGATTCCTTTTCAGGTCTGCGCCATGCTTGGTCTGACACCTTGCGCTCAACTGGACTTCTGCCGCAAATTCTTCAACGCCTTGGCTCCCCCGACAAAGCTGCGCCACTGTCGGAGGCAGAGCTCCAGCCTTTTCTGCATGCACTCAGACAGTGGCTTGGGGTGCACTCTGATGCAGTCTGGAGTAAATGCCTCGAGGTCACCCGGGACAGCCACTCTGGCTTAACCTGTGGCGCATTCTGGCTGTGATATCCAACGACCCTGACTCTACCTTTACTGATCAGCTCTCAGCTGGTGTTGTCATCTTCAGCCATGTACTGTTATGGCCCCGGGTCTCCCGCCAGATGCTGACCCCCGTCCTCTGGATCTATCTGACTTGCCTTCTGTGGACACCCTGGTGCGGGAGGAACTCCAGCAAGGTTGGATTAGAGAGGTAGCTGGTGGATTGCCTGCGCTGCGTGAGCAGTACCGCCTCTGCGCTGTAGCCAGGTAGGCCGCCGCGACTAGTCACGGAGAACACTGTCCTCCCTAGTCGTAGCTGTAATCCCACGTTGGCCCACCTGCGCCGTTGTCTGCCGGTGGGCGCTGCCCGTGAAGAATTCACTGCTCTGGTTCTGGACGTGTCCAAGGCACACCGTCGCATAAAAATTCGCCCGGAGGATCAGGGCCTGCTGTGCTTTCACCATCGGGGTAAGCTGTTTCAGTGTCTGACCCTCAATTTTGGAGCGAGGGCCTCCAGCTATTACTGGGCACGCACTGCTGGCCTTCTCTGTCGACTTCTGCATCGCATCGTGTACGTGAATCATGGTCTTATGATTTATGTAGATGACTTGCTCTGCCTGCTGCATAAGTGCACATCCCCACTTCTGGCTGCCCTTATCGTGGTCTTCTTGCTCGCCCTTAACGTGCCTATGTCTTGGCACAAAGCCAGTCTGTCCAGCCATCCGGTCTGGATTGGTTGGAGCATTAACCTGACCACGTTCACTGTCTGCATGGAAGCAGAAAAGCAGCAACGCTTACTTCAATTGTTGCTGTCCGTTCTCCAGGCCAGGCATGTCTCTAGGCATGACGTGGAACGCCTGACGGGAAAGCTCTTGTGGCTGTCAGGCCTCTTCTCCTTTCTGCGTCCGACTCTGGCCCCACTCTATTCGGCAGCATTCAGGCCAGCTGGTGATGGCTGCTCTTACTCCTGATCAGTGTCCGTTGCTTAACGCTGACCTCTTGGTCACCGGTTCTATTGGGCACCCCTCTGTTCCAGTGGGTTCCACGCTGGTGCGCCTCGCGCGCCTGCCTGTCTCTGAATTGGCGCACATCCCTGCATGGCTGCCAGAGTCACGTCGTATCTGGGTTCAGGTCCCTCACCGACACACTTCAACCGTGTTGGTTACTGAAGAGGTCTGTGAGGTGCTGTCGCTCTGGAAAGATTTCTTGCACGAATCCACTTGTCGGCAAAGCATTCTGCTGGCGCCCACCTTCCAGTGTGAAGCCTTTGCAGATGCATGCGCGGACAGTTCTTCTGTCGGTCTGGGAGGGTATGTGAAATTCCCTTCTGGCATCAAGCGTTTCTTCCAGCTTGCAGTTTCCAGGGCTGCTTTGGCTTCACTGTGCCCCTTCTTTCCCAGTGATGGCAATCCTCAGCATTTCATTGCAGCATGGGAGCTTCTGGCGCAGTGTGCCCTGGTCTGGACCACTCACGCTATGCTGCCTCTTGCCCATCCCAACGTGCACATCGTTCTCCGATGTGATAATGCGGCCTCAGAGGCTGCTGCGTGGAAAGGCCTGTCGCTTGCCAAAGGTCT
>CAJNIZ010000904.1:0-28827 GCA_905231905.1 Symbiodinium pilosum
TATATGTATGTATATATATAGAGATATAGGGTTTTAGGGTTACCCCCAATGGGTGTATAAATACATCTATATATATATATAGATAGAATAAACAATAAGGTTTCCCCAATACAGAAACTCAAAATAAGCTCCCTAAACTCCTATATTCCCCCAGCTCCCATTTCATTCTCCATTATAGGGGGATAATATGGTAACCCTAAGCCCCAAATCCTCTATATGTATGTATATATATACATACATACATACATACATACATACACACACACACACATACCTTACATTACATTACATTACATTACATACATACATATATATTCCGTAACAGCAACCCAGCTTCAGGGCTGGACGGGATGCCGAAGCTGCAGCGCCAGAAGAAGCCGAGGAAGCCGCGGGAGCTGCAACAGCCTTGGGGAAGGGGTGTGTAGGATTTATGGGGTCTAGGGTGTAGGGTGTAGTTAGGGTTTAGGGTTTAGGGTTTAGGATTTAGTGTTTAGTTAGGGGTCTAGGGTCTCGGGTTTAAGGGTTTTGGGATTTAGAGGTTTAGGGGTTAGGTGTTTAGGGTAGAGGGGTTTAGGGTCATTTTCCCCAAATAATAGAGAAGCAAAGGGGAAAAGCAAATACAATGCAAACTGTCCAAGGGTTCAGGAATAGAAAAGGAAAAAGAAACGTCTATACCACTATGGGCTTATGGACGTGAACGATTTAGGAGTCAGGGATGAAAACAAAAATGGAAACTACTCCATTGTCTCTTGCACCCCTAAACCCTTTGAGCACTCAGGGGTGGAGAAAGAAGATGGAAGCCAGTCTGCTGTTTGCGCTATAGTCTACACCCCGATTATCCCCACTAATAACCCTTAATTATAGTAGCCCCCTATACAATCCCCCATCTGACTTCCTTTAAGGAGTTTGGACCATGGCTCATTCAGCAGGGCTTTAGGATGGGAAAGAAGACTGAAACTAGTGCATTATTTAGAGCTTTGGTTTTAGGAACTACTAGTGCTTCACGTACAGAGAAAATGAAGCTACAGTGCTTGATCATTTTATTGAGGTCTGGGTTTAGGGGTTACGTGACTTACTTGTGCTTGAGTGAGAATGAAACAGAACTGGAGGCTACGGCACTACATTATTGATACTTTGGGGCTTAGGGGTCTTTAGATTCCGTGACTTGCTGGTGCCAAGGGGGGAGAATGGAAAAACGGAAGCTATATCACCATGTTAGTGAGGGTTTGGGGTCCAGGGGTTCCATGACCTACTATGTGCTGCAGAGGGCGTGGAGGCAAAGAATATGGACGCTAATGTCGGGGATCGCAAGGGGATTCTGGGGGGATCCATTCCCTGTGCACACCCCGCAAAAGCTCTCTCTGAATCTGTCTGCCAACACATTCGTATATGTATAAAATACATATATATATATAGACGCATATACGCGTAGAAATCCTGCATGTATCATAGAAAACCAACACGTACAAAGGACCTACAGCCCAGCACTCTAAGCCCCGAACCCTAATTAAACTAATTAACCCCGAACCTTACACTCAGAGCCAAAAACCCAAAGCCCTGAACACTGAACTACATGGTAGTCTCCCTGAGTAGGGGGCCCCAAGGAAAAATCACCACCATCCCTGTTATTGGGACCCCCAAAACGGGACTCCTAATTTCTGGAAAGCACCTACATGGAATGTCATCCGACTGGGTTGGGAAACACATCTTTGACCCTTGTGTACAGAATACTGGACCCCTAAGGGTTCAGGGTTTAGGGCCTAGGGTTGAGGGCATGATGCCCTATAGTACAGAAACATTGAGCAGAAAGTCTTCCCAATCAATCCGGTGTCTGTAGCTTCAACTTGCTCCAGCACTTGGTCGAACAGGATGGTGTGAGTCTTTTTCATGGCTCCGGCTTTGCGTGGGCCAGGAGCCACATAGGCAGCGCAGATTTGTGCCCAGGTCATGTCACTGCGCTCCCCCACAAGGGTCGGAAATCTGGGGATGTTGTCCTGCGTGAGTTCTTGGTAGCGGTAGGTGATGACGGCATTCAACTGTGGCGGATCTCGCCGCTGCGCATCACTCAGGCCAGAACCAACCTTAAACCGCCGTTTGTCGGGCGTTTCGCAGAGTAGGGCACCACACATTCCAGCCACTCTGCCCGTCCCACCGGCATGTCCGACCACGATAGCCTCTTCGTCGTAAAAGGTCTTCACCTTTAGCCTGTAGTCTCCTTACACCTACAAAAAATATATATTTTTTTTAAAAAAATATTTCCTTAGGGTTATACTATTACTATAATAAACATTAAAAATAGTTCCTGAGGACAGTACAGTAGCAACGACTTCGACCTCCGGTGTTCGTACTTGGATCCTGGGCAGCGCAGCATGAGGCCCTCTCCACCTCGCTTTTCGGTCTCTGCCAAGGCCGAATCCAGATGGTCTCTGTTTGCACACTTCTCCATGGGCACAGCCTTTAGAACAGCATCCTGGGCTGCTTGCTGCTAAGAAACTTGTAGTGATGGAAAATCAACAGGAAAATGAGATGAAGTGGGGACTGGGGATACAGGGTTTAGGGCTAAGTGATACATCATGGGCATGTAGTGAATAGTTTGGTTTCTCTGTACTGATAAAGTTCCATAACAGCAGCCCAGCATCCTTCCCCAAGGCTGCACAAATGCGGCGTACCACCTCCATGCGAGACTCGAACGATTTGTGCTCAATGTTGGTACCCCCATCCTCCAAGCAGTCGAAAACCTTAGGCGTCCAGTATCTAACTGGAGTTTTTCCAGCGCTAAAACCGTGGGTTACTGTACATTATGTGGGAGATTACCCTGAAACAAGTTAAATCTCTGGCCATTGTATAATAGTTTCACAACCTGGAATCACGCGATTTGAATTTAGATACCATCTCTAGATTAGTCACTGGTTAGCCACCATTCAGGGCAAGGTCGGGTGGGGTCATTACGTTATAGTTTGGCGCAGCGCAGGTCAAAGGTGGGTCACTGTACAGGTAAGAAGCCATGTATGTCAAGAATTCCCACTCATCGTGGCGCGTGGAGCTCCGAACAATCCCAGAGGTCTTCTGGAACTGCCTGGGTTGCCACCAACGTTTAGGGTCTAGGGTTTTGAAACCTTAAGTTAAGTCCAAGACCAATGTCGGGTCCCGATTAGTGTGGGGCGCCTTATTGTGCAAAGTTTCGCCGAAATTATTCAGGACTCCCAGGTTCGGTTGGGGGGCCTTACTTGTGCCAAAAACAACAATTCGGAGCCTATCCTGAGCCCTCATATTTGATTTTATTTAAAACCTAGGATCCACATTTGGCGGATCCCTCCTACTGAATTTCACTTAAAACCAAGGATCCAGATTCGTTTGAGGGATACAATCCCCCTACACGAAAAAGGCTCCCATGTTTGTTTGGGGGAGGGGGGGCTCCCTACACTAATCAGGACCCCACATTAATTGGGATTATGTGGTCCCTAGTTGTGGGTAGATATGCCGGAATAGCAGGCAGTTGGGGGGTCTAGGTTACCGAAGTACAGATGCACAACAAGTAACATGGTTCCTTGAGATGGCACCTTAGTTTCAGTTCCTGAACAGCAACCAAGTTGCCCTCGTCCTCCCCAAAGCTCCCCGTCAAGCACGCAACCGGCGGGCATCTTCCTTATTGGGGTTATATTGGAATAGTGGAAATGAAAAGTAAACTACTATAATGGGCTATATAATGTAGATTTATATAGGGTCTGGTGTTTGAATGGGAATGAGGGGGGTTGAATGCCAGCACTTGGCTGTTTCAGTGGTACACCTGGATTTTTTTTGGGATAGATCTACCGACCTTAAACCCCAAAACCCCTCAACCCTACCCTCCGCGCCATTGGCAATTAGCTCCCCTCGTCACAAACATTTAAAAGCAACTGTAGCTGCAATTGCTATCATACCCCTGACATGTTACTTCTCTATGACTGCTAGTATGGGTAAAGCTGTGTACTAATCATGATAGTGACCAGCCTACGGAACTAAGCAAGGACCCCAAACCCTAACCCCAACATCTAGAAACTGAACCCGAAACCCTAAACCCAAACCTTAAAAGCTCTTAACCACCAGAGCTTCTTCTTGAACCAGCTCGGACAGGCGAAGGTGTTGTCGCCACGTGAGCCAAACTCCCCATTTCGCCACACGGCTCGAACGCCATCCAGCTTCCTCCATTGGGGTACTATTAGGGCTATACTGCGGTTATATTGGGGTAACATTGGGATGATATTGGGGTTATATTGGGGATATACTGGGGTTACATTGGGAGAGTGGAAAATGAAATGGAAACTACTATAATGGATTCTATATTGGGGCTATACAGCAGCAACGGCAACATCAATAGCAGCAACAAAAGCGACGGCGACGGCGAAGAGGAGGACAGCGTGGACAAGAACGAGGACCACGACGACAACGAAGGGTGTAGGCTATAAGTTTATAATGTTTAGGGTAACAGTTACAATGACATGACATGAGCCAATGTAAGCATAGTAGAAGCAGTAAAAGAATTTCGCTGACCATGACAAGATGTTTGCATTTCTTGCTTTACTCGCTCTTACCTGGACGGTGATGCGGACTTAGGAGGTACCCACATTACTAACCGAATATTAGGGTTATATTGGTGGTTCTATTGGGATAATGCAAGAATGGAAACTACTATAATGGGTTATCTATTAGAGGTTTACTGAGTCCCACTGACCATCCAAGTGCCCACAGCTAAGCATAGGGAAAGACTCCCCAAACCCTAAACCCTAAACCCTAAACCCTAGACTGCTGAAGGCGGTGCTGGCGTCTCTGACATCCACCATCCTGTTGGGTCTTCATTCCTGGGTTGCTGTTAAGGAACTTAACTTAAGTTACCATAATGGGTTTAGGGTTTAGGGTGTAGGGTTTAGGGTTACCATAATGGGTATATATAGTAAATAGTAGGGTTTCTCCAATATAGTAACTGAATTTAAGTTCCTCAACAGCAACCCAGATTCTCCCACTTCTTTGCCAGCAGGACATCCGACATTTTGAAGATGCAGAAGCACAACTGTTAACTGGTCAGTTTGCGGCTGCTTTTAAACAATGTTTCTGATTGCATGTTTTTGCAATTTACCGCCTCCGGCACTGCTACGATGTTAGCAAACACATTTTCGCAAGCATTCTTAAAAGAGCAAAACAGCCTCGGCATCCAAGTGCTTGCAGCCGATGACCCTAAACTGGATTGCTGCGGTTAATTACTATATTAGGGGAACCATAATACCTACTCTTTATATACATACCCGCTATGGTAACTTAATTTAAGTTCCTTAACGGCAACACAGTAAACCATGAAGCCACAGCTGCAGAGAGCTTGCATAAGTATAACGAAACTGGGACCGCCACCTTGGAAAGCGCCACGCCACCTCAGCTGCAGCCGGCTTCAAAAACTCGAGTGACAAATCAAATATGGTAGCAGCTAAGCCCTCAGACTGTTCCCATCTTCGTCCTCCTTCTGAAACACACAGTTGTAGGAGTTGTCATCCGCCACTTGCGTGCGGAATGTGTACAGCAGCTTGTACCTGCAGCACGTGCTCAGAAGAAACAATCAAAGCAAGAGAAAGTAGTAGTGTAGTTTCCAATTTATTTTCCATTATCCCTATATAATCCCTATAAAACCCCTATACTACTCCCTTAAATAACCCCCTGTAGAAGCTAAATCGCACTGGAGGCAAATCACGCAAGGCCACTGTAATTGATGTAATACGAACTACAACCTGGTATGACCTTGGGGACGCTGGGGATGGAATAGGGACCCCGCGCCCAAAATAATCTAAACCTCGTAAATAATATGTAGGTGCCTCCAGAAAGGAAGCTGCAATTATGCAGAACCCCCGTGAAAAGCTCTTAGCCAAATTCTAGCCAAGTGCTTTGCTCTCATTGAGTCGGATATGCGGCTTGACAGCATCAAAGCACATCCACCGCAGCGGAACAAGGTGTTCCTCGGCATCTCAGCTAATTCTTTCCGTTTAGGGAAACCAAGAGTCACCATCCACATGTGTTCCTCTAAGAAGCCTTTGAAGCTTGCCTTTACCAAACCTGGTAGGTTGTAAAAAACTATGGCCTCTTTTTGGCTCACTGAGAAAACGCGGGATGGTACCCAAAAATGAGCTCAACTTTGAAAAGCTCCACTTTGGCATTACATCTCATCGTCTGAGGAACGCTAAACCCTTAAACCCCTAAACCCTAAACCCCGAAACCCTGAACCTTAAACCCTAAACCCCTAAACCCTAAACCCCTAAACCCTAAACCCTAAACCCTGAACCTTAAACCCTAAACTCCTAAACCCTAAACCCACGGGAAGGTGCCCAAGCACAGACCCATGTACACGTCCAGCAAGTTTCTAGAAAGTTCTTTAGGTTTAAGAGTTTAGGGTTTGGGGTTGAGGGCTTAGATTACGCTACTACGTGAGTGCTCTCCTTTCTAGATGCCCTCTAATCCCTCAATCCTTCACTCCTCCAAACACCGCAAAAAAGAACCCGCAAGAGGCTCCTGGTTAGTCGGGGTGCACACCGTGTCTGCTAAAGTTTAAAAATTCTCATGGCTTCCCCTGCCACCCGCCTCTGTACTACGTCTCCGGTTCCCCCCTTAACTAAGGTTATTTAGGGATAGCCCTCCTAATTAGGGTTATCGAAGCCCATGAGATTCAAGGCTCTGCAGCAGCATGGACTTCTGGTTCCCTCTGTAGAGGTTCTGCGTGATGTTCCTCACTGGCGAACCACGCGCTTTGGGGGTTACAGGTTTAGGGCTTAGGGTGGAATCGGTAGGGATGATGCAGGACGCGGGTTTCTTGGAGGTTCATGGGTTCTTGTAGCCTACGTAAGACTGTACTTCTATCCCAGATTACGACCCGGAGAAGGGCCTTAGGGCCTTAGGGGCTTACACCTTGCAACATGTTATGACTACAGCTATAACAATTAAGATTATGGATACAGGCCGTTGAAGTGATCCAGCTTACTTGCCCAAATGGCCATTGGCAGGTTGCTCCGTTCCGTACCGGCAGAACGCAACATGCATGCAGGCAAACAGGGGCCTAACCCCAACCCAACAAAGGCCCTACGAACACTGCTGTCCAGCTCGCTGTAGTCTGCGTGTGGATGTTCAGGTAAGTTTGGGGCAGGGCGGAATTTTCTGTTGCGCCAGCTACTTGGCCAGCCCTTGACGCGAGGGAGCTGCGCCAGAATGTCAACCCAAATCAGTCTGGCACACACACCGCATCCCCTGCACAGTCGAAACCCTGAAACTAGTATCCCCCTTAATAACCCCTATAGTAGTCCCTTATAAAATCCCCTATATAACCCCCTTTTAACAAGTTTAGACTATAGCTCATGTAGTGTCCTTTGCAGACCATGGATCACCCGTCAGGCTTCGCTCCACACAGGCAAAATTCCAACATGTTCAGGGCAAGCCCAGAGATCCAGTTGACTTGGGCAATCTCATCTAAATACCAAATTGCTACAACTGTGTAGCGTGGGTCTGGGCAATTCGGATCTCAAGTTATGTTTTGGGCCATTGGGGTTGCCACTTCAGTCCCGGAGCCAAAAACTCTACACTCCAAACCTAGGAAAAAAGGGATGAACGTCCCACATCTGCTGAGGGTCTCTGTGGAGATCACAAGGGCCAGCGATCCGGGCCTGTTCTCCAAGAGTTGCTTTGCAAGGTCCACGGAAATCACCTCGCAGTTACAGTATGATCCCCCTTAAGTAGATAGAATATGGGGTATATGGGGATCCTATTACAATATTCCCAGAACCATACTCTATCTACTTAAGGGGGACTATAAAGCTTTACTTCTGGCTAGTAGGGGTGTAGGGTTTAGGGTTTAGGGCTAGGGAACGAAGGAATGGAAAAGAACATGGACATGACTATTTAAGGTTTGGGGTTCAGAAGAAATCGAAACTACTACATTATTGGGGAGTAGATGGGGGCTACTATAGGGGTCCATGCCTGGATTCCTTGCTAACCAGGCGTAATTGTTGGGGTTAAAGACGTCGACAATGAAGACCTAATAAGCTAAGTTACGTAAGTATAAATTGGCGCTTAGGTATATTTACCCTCAAATGGAGAAACAAAAAGAACAGAAAACAAAGATTGAAATGTGAACCGGGATTGCGGTGGTTGTTGTAGAGTTGAGGGTCTGAGGTGGGTCTATTACCAAGCACCTAATGTCATCTACAGTAGTAGCTATGGGGTATATAGGGTGGTAACCTGGTTTGAGCACGACTGTTTTCGTACCTGGTTGTTAACATATAGCTCCATGTTTTCGGTACGAATGGAAGCAACTGGGAACTGAGCTGGATATTGGAGTTGTATGGGCAGCTACGCAAATTACTCATGAAGGGCTTATAGTCGGAAAGCGAGCATGATTTTTTGGGTGGCCGGGCTATCGTTTTACACGGTCTTGGCTCACTGCGCATTTCCTACCTATCGATGTAAAGTGTTTTGCCAGATACCTTGCCTTGATGCTCCACATCTTTGCTTTTGGATGGGATCCCCATAAAAGCCGCCCCATGTTGTGGTATCCTTTGTTCATGACCGGGTAGTCTTATCTCTGCCTGATCTTGGCCCCTACATGGTAACAAAGGTCATCGCTCGTAAAGGGTACTTCAAACTCATAGGCTCATGTTGCTTCTTGGGTTTTGGTTTAATGACAGCTTTCGTCAGACATGACATATTACCGAACACTCGTGAAATCTGGACTAGTTTGGGCTCGTCGCCTACACACTAGCATCTAACCCATGGTGTAACTGTCAGTAAAATCTAGCTCTTGTCTGTCCCCCGACTGTTAATGCATAGGGCGAGTTCTCAAGTTATAGTGATGATAAGAGACCGCAGGTTACAACTTGGGCGTTATTTCCGCCACAATTGCGATTTTGTAACAGAACAGCTTGCATTGCAGGAAGGGGCAGTACACGATGTACTTGTCAGAGCTTATTCCCAGTACATATCTGCCAACCCCTATTCCCCCATCTACCCCTAATCGACGGATCCTTGCGTGAGCCTTGGACTAAAGTTGCAACATATTCCTCGCAGACTTGCCCTAAAGCCCTTATACATCCCCATATAGGTTCCCCCCAAACCTAACTTTAGTCCGTAGCTCACATAGGCTTTGCACACACTAAGGCCCCCTAGCCTACTTAGGGACCTAGAAAACTGGTATGGGCCCATGATGGCCCATGTCAAAGGCCCGTGGTCAGGACCTTGATACCGAAAGTAGCTCGACTGGGCATTTCAGGGAAACTGTCCCCTCAATGGGCTTATTACTCGACATCTCCCTACAAGGATTCGACTCGACCTTTCTGCCAAGACTTGTTGAGCGTAAGCTGAGCAATTAAGCCTTTGTGGCCCTTCTACTGGGTTGCTGAGCTTGCGGTAGGACTTCAAACGCAGTTCACAATTGTTCCAGCATTGGCCTGCATAGAACTAGTTGTCCATTTTATCTTCCAGGGCGAAGAGAATCGGGAATACGGGAAGGATTTCAGCTTGAAAAGGAATAAGTGCATAATGACCCGTGTGGAGGCATGAACCCTTTCCCGAATGCCCCCACGTCTTTACACGCGAACGGGAAATGTTACCAGGTACGTAGAGGGGGCCCCCATAGTCTTAAATGTTCCCCGTTACTAAATGAGGCTTTATTATTACGGGGGATCGAGGGGCTTTAGTTGGGGGAGTGGATAGATCCCCCGTATCCTAGTTCATACAATCCATTCCCCCTGAACTAGGGAAGGGCAGTTCAACAGATCTCAATCCAACCTGAAGCAACCAAGCGGCGAGACGCAACTCTGCCCCTTTGAGGACGTCTGAAAACCCTAGGTCATGTTTTAAGGTCCTTGTAATGCGGACCCTGGGTTCAGGGTTGAGGGTATATGGAGTTTCCTAGAACTAGGGGTCCTTTTTGGGGGGTCCCACAGTAAGGATTAGAAAGCAATAGGGTCTCAACACTAAACCCTCATCCTAGGAAACACTACCACATATGCACATATGTCTATACATTTTCCCTATATTGCCCAGGGAACAAACATCTTCTCGGCAAACCGTTGGCAAGGACTGCCCGCAATCCACAACCAAGCCAAGAGAAGGGCCATAAAGCCGAATCACCACCTAAACCCTAAACCGCGTATAAACACCAAGCCCGCAACCCTAAATCCTGCTGGTCGATGGCTTATGGGCAGCTGTGTGGCATTTGCGGAGCAGCCCATCCCGCCCAAGTTGTACGAACGAATGTCCTGCCACGTGGCGCAGAATTTGGTTTAAAATCTTGTTTTTTTCCCAATTGGTTGTTTTGCTTGTTACATGTACATCTGGTCTACAAGCTTACAAGATTAACTCTGCTTCTTGCACGTGGGTGCATCCGTGGCAGGCACCTCCCTTTCACATAGCAACAGCCTGTTTCAGCTTACCACCACCCTTGGTCGGACACATGTGCTTCCAGAGAGGTAGCGTTCCCCCTAGAATGATCCGTGCTTAAAATGACAAAAAAGGACCCTCTAGAAGCGGACCCAGCATTCAAATTCCGTTTCACTTTCATAGAACGCAAAGAGGAATGGATCCCTATAAGCGCCTTCCCAAAAATCACAAACACCCCCAATGCGGATTATCATTAGGGCGATACCTGGTGATTATCAGGGGGAGGTGAAAAGCGGTCCCTCAACCCTTGATTACTTTGCGGGTCGTTACACAGTGGCAGGAACCTCCCTTGCCTCAAGCACAGCCTCAGAGAATCGTTTCTAGGCTAGCCTCTAGGGCCCTGTACAAAACATAAAAACCCTAAACCCCTAAACCCCTAAACCCTAAGCCCCTACAGCCTAAACCCCTAAACCCCCAAACCCCTAAACCCCTAAACCCAGAACCCCTAAACCCTAAAGATCCTTCTGCAATGAAGAAGGAAGACTTTAAACATGCCATCGGCCACCCTCAAAGTTCAGGATTTAGGGATCTGAGTCTAAACCCTGTAGTCCCCCTTAAGCAGATAGAACGTGGCTGTGAGCATGTTATAATAACATCCCCATCTACCATCTACTTAAGGGGGACTCTACACCCTAAACGCTTTGGTGTTAAAAGGTTTATGGCTTGAGTTTGGGTCCTGGCGGAGCCCGAACTCGTTGCAAACCATCGCGCAAAGGGATGGAGTTGGACAGAACCTGAGCTGCAAATGAGTAGCTGGGGAGCTCAACACCCCTTAAGCAACTCACATGCGATTTGCATGCGGTTTTACGCCTATATGTGACCCATGTAGGCCCTGTAAAGGCACCCACCTGATGGCCGTTGACCCGGAACTCTCTTGGGCACGCAGTAAGTAATCGTGTTGCAAGCTACATGGCAGTTTCCAAGCTAATGTCCCTCCTTCGAAGTCTAGTACGTACCTGATGCGGGATGGGACTGGTACAAACCGAAAAAGGTAATCGAGCAGGCCACATTGCAGGTTCTTAGTTTATCTTACTGGTTCTTCGTAACGGAATACTATCCCTATATGTCCCAATATAATTAATATAATGTATTTACTCATTCCCTATTAAGGACCAGTAAGTTAAAGCAACTCGTCAGTCCATACTTGGGGAGGCACATGGGTCCTTACTTATAGGGGTTGAGGCTCAGGAAGGGTGATATGAAGGGTTCAGGGTTAAGTGTGGAGGTCCAAGGGTCTCTGCATGTGTGGAGGTGTGGAACCATTTGGGCCCCTTTTGCCTCTTAATAAGTTTTGCTTAAGATTTTATGTGCAAGTTTAGAGGGGTATATGGGGATGTAAAAGGGGTATAGCGTTTAAGGTAAAATTTAAAGTCATAGAGACTCGAATGAGGAAGATTATCAACAATCAAATGGAAGCTGGGTTTACTTGTATGTGAGTTTAACGGAGGCCGAATTGCTTTCGAGAACCCACACGCTCCCAATTGGGAACCTATACCTACCGCATGAGTATACTACTAGTTACTAGCGTCCTGATGTTGTGGAGTTGGCGTCAGCAAAGTTCCCTTATTAGTAGGATTCCAAACAAGGAAGATGACGAACGGATGGCAACTCCATATTCTGTCTACTTAGGACCTGCCAGGCGTTAAGCTTACAATTGTTTGGTCATGCTTACACAAAATTTTCTGCCTAGCATCAATGACGTCAGTCAAAGTATCCTTGCCCTCAGAACAACCCGAAAACAAGATTGCTTTTCTGGCCAACCGCCCTCAACCCCCATTTCTCTAAGCTAGCTGCAGCGAGCAATTGATGATCAAGAAGTCAATGCTTCTTGGCTTCACCTGGCAAACTTCACGGGAGTTGTGCTTCCGCTTTAGGGCCTCTGCGACTTAGTTTGGGGGACTTAGGTGTCTCAAACCAGGCTCCTACGTTTTCGAGAAAGCTGAGATTCAAAGATTTCTCCATTATGTCTGCACAAAAAGCCTTAGGGACCTTGCTGGGGCCTCAAACTGTTGATGCTAAGAATCCTGGATGACCGCAGTAGACGCATTACGAGGATTCTCAAGCTTCAGAATACGTAGAGTCACGCAGGATTTTTACTGGCTTGACGTTAAGGAACGAAGTAAGTTACCATGTTATGGATATGTAGCCATGTTTTAAACAATGGTAGCTTAGGCTGGATAATCTTAATAAGAACCCAGGCCCTAACGCTAGGGATGACAACATTGGGTCCCCTCACTCAGTTGCGGACTTCCCTAGGCCCAAAAAGCCTAGTTACACCTACGTTTATCACATGGGTTGTAGGAACCGCAAATCAAAATGGAAAGTATGCCTACTGTCCGCATGGCACCCCCCCGTATAGCAAGGAAATGCTCCTTACAAAAACGCCAAAAGCCCTAAACCCTAAAGCCTAAAACGCGAGAAGCACGCAAAGAGTTGAAGCTCTAAGTACTGTACAGATTCCAGTCCAGGTGCTGTTCTAACAGAGACCCATACTTGCTGGGAGTCCAAGTCTTTCGCGCATACAATGGAACCTACCTTTCAGAAAGACTGATGCGCTCGACTCTGCACATGAAGGGATCAGTCAATGAGTCAACGAGTCCTCAAGAGAGAGACAAGTGGCCTTCAGACACCCGCACGCGTGCTACTGCACGCCAGCGAATGGGTGCTTAGTAGATGATCTCTCAAACTAATACTTTGGCGTGCAGAAGGGGCCCTGCACTTGCGAACATCCGAACACCAAAGTGCGATCCCTAAGCAGTTCACCCTCGTGCGCTGCAGGAGCTCGCGCACGAGCTCGAAAATCCTGAGCAGAATTGACTGCAATGAACTCGCATGAGACTTACAAGTTTTTGTGGCCCTTGTTGACGTACTTGAAAAAAAGAAGGTATGACAATATACTATTACAAGTGCGGGGGGCGGGGGGGGCCTCACAACTCATGTTCTAAGAAGTTTCTAAGGGGAAGGGAGGGAATCCTGCCACATGTCCCAGGTCACCTCCCTTCCAGTTGAGTAACGCTTTTTTTGGTGGTTAAACCCAGTAAGATCATATCCCGTATATGAAATACTATACCCCACCAGAAAGGAGGATATAATCTTACTCTATAATGGGTACCATAGTATCCCCGGATAAAAAATTACTCATTTGTGTATTTCCAAACATCAAGATCGCCCTTTGCGTATCCCAAACCTATAGTACAACATCATCCCTAATCATCCCCCCCCCCTGAACCCTAAACCCTAAACCCTGAACCCTAAACCCTGAACCCTAAATCCCTACATACCTATTCTTGGCGGGGCATGGGGGGAACGGATCTTCACAGTCATCCCTACAACTTCAGGTTAATTGGTTGGTTGGTGGAACCTGTAAGGTTTAGGGCCTCTAAACCCTAAACCCTAATCCTTAAACCCTTTAATCACTAAACAATAATTTCGGTTTTAGGGTTTAGGGTTCAGGGGTTGGCTTTAGGGTTTGGAGCTCAGAGGTCCCTTCTCCCATTTCCTACTTCACAATATTCCCTGAGTATGTGTCCTAAGTTCCGAAGTAGGGGGGCCACAACATAGACCCCTAAATACTATAACCCGTGTCACAGGGATCCCCAAAAAGGTACCCCTAATTTGGGGAACCCCCCAATTATTTCCGCTTCATAGCTTGGAGTCTCAGAGGCACTCAAGAGAGGAAACACTTTGAAGGTTTAGGGGTCACAGGGTTGTGCCCTAAAATTGCGCCTACCTTTTTGGGGGTCCGTAGATTATGTATGTTTTTGGGGGTGGTCCCTATAGTAACGATTATAATATATTGGGGTCTATATTGGGGTCCCCTTATTTTGGCAAACTACCACATCTCGTCTCGCCTTCCTCAGAGCTATCCATGCCCACCTCCAGCCCCGAGCCCTAAACCCTCAAGCCCATATGAATTTACCATTACTTAGGGCCCCCCAAATTTCCTTAACTTTTAAATTAGAAAATTTTCAAATCCAAAATCCGCTCCCAAACCCGAAGTAATGGTAATGTACTTGATGGCTTGAGAATTCCTCACAGACGTCCTTCGCAATCTTCGGTACATGCACCGTAGTCCCCACACATCCCCATGGGTAGGGTCCCAAAAAAACATCCTAAACCCCAAACCCAAAACTTTAGGGCTTAGGGTCCTAAGAGGTCCCCCATTTCGAGGAACTCCTGCTTCCTGCTGGCAAGCAACACTTCTCGAGCTTCATCTCGTGCTGCTGCCATGTCGCAAAGGCCCTGGTTTAAATTTAAGATTTACGGCTTAAGGTTTTGGAGTTGAAAATTAAATGGAAAAGAAGTGGAACATGAAATGAAAGCTGGGGGGCCTCAGGGGTAAAGAGGGTCTAGAAAGTTTAGGATTTACTGGCTACTGATCAAGAATGAAGGAATCGAGAACAAGACGGAAACTACATCACTGGGGAAACATAAGATCTTGGCTATAACATGAGTATGTCATTCCTCCATTCCTTGCTACCAACCAGTAAGCAATGGCTTACTGTCTGCGCCGTGAAGAGGACTATAATAAAAGTGAGAGCCCTGAAAACTTACAAGCAATCTAGTCAGATGTCTCACGAAATACTAACCTCATCTGCAACAATAACTCTAAATCATAACTGGGGAGTTTCCTACCCAGCGAACGAAGGGGAAGATCGCCATTTGCTCTCAGCTTAGTTTTTGACCGACTAGGTTGGTTGGAACAATCACTAGCGGAACAGCTCAGACATCTGGGGATTTCCGCAGACAATGGGCCCTAATTAGACCGCGGTTTTTCACTCTTTCTTGGGACTTCCACACAGGGACACCTGTTTGTTGATGTAACTGTCCGTCATCAGCATGGACCACATGCGTCCGGCCTTGGTAACGCCATCCTTCGACCGTATGCTGCCTGCATTGAAGCCAGCAAAGGGTTATCAAAAAAAAAAGCACGCAAGTACGCATGCGAGTCCGTGTAGAGGCAAGTGAGCCCTGACCGCGAAAGAGGAAAATCCGTGAAATGCAGCAACATGGTCACTCTAGGGTACATGCGTATTTCTCACACACACCTTTAGAACCATCCCCCGTGGACAGGGCCTAGCATCAGGTCATAGCCTTAGAGCCACCAAACCCACTCCCCACCCGCCTGGTGGCCAATGGGTGGACTCGCCTGGCTCTCACATGCGCATAGGCAGCTTGGACGGGTCACAAAGCAGAAAAAGGCTAAATGCAGGTGATGCCTCTCTGGGCCCCACAAGTAGCTAAAATAATAGCTTTACACCCATAATAATAACATCAGGGCCATTATTTTATATACTTTCGGGGCCCAGGTAGCATGACAGCAGGAAGGACAAGAGCAACACCTCAGACCAGGTGTACCATTCATGTTGCGCATAGCCGCCCGGTCTTGCATCTTCGTACTGACGTCATGATAAATAAAACCTGCAGACTCCTTTCTGGAACGAATCCGGAATCATGTGTGAAAACGAGTGAGCAAATAACCGATGCAGCTCATCAGGAGCATGTCGAAGACTTATTGGGGCTTACTAGGGAAGAAGGGAATATAGCTTCTAGGGATTATGTATGGATTGTATTCCCTTATTCCCGAAATCCTAAACCCTAAATATGAGGATTATATAGGGATTCTATTCCCCTACTCCCTACGAAGAACCAAGAAAAGGGAATGTCCTCGCAGGCCTGACATGATAATAGCGTTAAATGGCCCGAAGGTTTAGGGTTTAAGGTAAGGCTTTCAAGCTTACGGCTAAGGACGTGGGACTTCCTAAATTGGCCATGCCTCTTGGATTTACAGATTTCAAAAAGGCCGTCCCCAGACTTCTTGCTAGATAGAGTTCAGGCTGCATAATCGAGGATTCTACAAGGAACTACTGTTGGGATGATTTCCTCCACTCCTTACTCTACATGCCAGTAATCACCAGTGAAACGCTCTTGATGGCAGAGCTTGCCTGTGCCAGAATTATCCAGAATGCGCTCCTGGAATTCGATGGAGGAATCCTTGCTGTTTGGGGCTTCGGGTCTTTGGGGTCTTTAGGGTTTAGATTTTTGAGGGTCTTTACTTCTCAGAGACTGAAGGGTCTTTAGGGTTTACGTAGAGTCTTTGAGCTTGGGTTTAGGAGCCCCCCTCAAGTAGATAGAATATGGCTTTGGGTATACGATAATAAGATCCCCATATACCCTATATTCTATCTATTTGAGGGGGACTATAGCAGCTCTGGAGGTTTTGGAAGCTGGCAGCTTTGAGGCAGTAGGGGCTTCAGCTGGAAGCCGACTGTTTCTGATGTGTGTGCACTGCTTAAACTCCATAAAAAAGGTCTTTTTGGGGATATAGGGGACTAGATAGGGGACTACTATAGTGTTTTTAAGGGGGATGTTCGGAGTTTACAGTTCAGTGCAGCCAAAGGCAACAACATGCGACGAGAGGCTAGGCATGGGCCCGAGTTGGGGCCCGGGGATCGAAAAAAGACCCCTCCAGAAGCCTGAGCAAAAACCTCTATGATGCCTGTACTTCCATGGGGGGCCTTCCTATTGTGAGAAAACCCGCACGAGCGCTACAGTTCATCTTGGGAAGATCATTATACTGGGGCTTGCTTGTAGAATATATGTTGGGTGCACAGGGCTACCCTCGTAGAAGCTATCATATAGTAGCCTCAACTTGCAAATGAGGTGCATCTGGGGGAATATGGCTTGCAAAGCTCCAGGTTTCCACATAGACGGTTCTGCAATGTCTCCTATGGAGTCCTTAAGAGGGCCTCACGATGTCCTTAGGATCTCACACAGACCCGATCTCCAAAGTACAAGTACCGTGACTAGTAGGTAAAGCGAAACTCAGGGGGTATGATTGGGCTATAAGTACCACTACTAGGAAGGTTGTGACTGACCATGGACCTCCAAGTGAAGACTCTCCCATTTGGACAAGATCTCACATTACTCATTGCTGGTCAAATCGAGTCGCATTGAAGCAGCCTTGTGCGTGGAGCATGGTGATGATTTCTTCTCTGCTCACCTGTGCAGGATTTGCCCTGCTTCGGGTTGCAAAGTGCGAGGATTTAGATTGAGGGCCTTTGCAACCGCGAATGGGGTGTTGCTTAGCCTGTGGGTCGCTTGCCACTCGCTTGTCCATTTTCTTGTCCATTTGATAGTGCTCCCGCTACCCCTAAACCCCAATCCCTAAACCCCAAACCCTATGGGATTCAGCCTGTAGCAGACGCTAGAATGCAACTGACGGCGTTCATGTCATGATCAATAGAACCCTCACCCCGATAACCCAGCCCCCCGGCCCCTGACAATGCAAAGTGACCCCTCAAGATCATGATGCTATGGGGAGGGAGGCTGCTACTACTAGGTGGGTGAAACGGTCTATTATTGGGGGAGGGGATTGATATTCCTGTAAATCAGCATTGGACACTGAAAAACCCTTGTAAGCATCTTGAATATAAGCATCTTGATTCAGGGAAGAGGCTTTGTGAATCAGGGGCCTGCATTACTTGCCATATTCATTTTCAAGCTTCTCCCCCAAAAAGGGTAGACATTCTATATTCGCAGCAGTTTGGGTTCTAGGCTTTGTATAGACCCTGATTATTGTACCCTTCCCTTCATAGGCATCAGAATATGGATCAGAAGATTTGCGTCTTTGTAGAAGCAACGCCTCCGAATCCGGGGTCCAATGTAATATGCTGGTAACAACAAGATCTACCCAATTCAGCCGTGACTAAATATGACATCTCATCCAATACATCTACTACCCCTTCCTATTTTCAGACTGCGTGAGCAATGTCAAAGGAATGTTATGGTCTCGTGCATACGAAAGATACTCGAAACTCCTTGCAGCCTAAACCCCAAACCTGACCAGGACAACAAAAACATCTTACATCATGCGTCAACCACACACAGTTGCAGCACAGGAGCTCGCTCTTACACTGTAGGCTTTCCATTTACCGGCGCATGTGCGCGTACCATTTTTTTTGGCGGACGGGTTCTAGATGAAGGATTATTGTATATTAGGGCCCCTATTCAGAAACTACTCTCCCCGTACTCTTATTGGATACTTAGGCCTGAATACAAAGTAGTTTGGTCTAGGCATCTATACATATATATATATATACACATATATATACACACATACGTACACTTACAAAAAAATGGTCTGAAGGACCTCTGCCTGCAAACACCAGGCCAAATCTCACCTAATATCATCTCTTCAATGAAGTACTGTTGCCTAAGAGTTACCCTGCTGCAGGGGAGTGGAAGAGGGAATGCAAGTAATAGTCTAAGGCTCCATATACCATGAAATACTATAGTATACGGTGACATAACATATAATATACTATAATATGTCATTTTAATATGCTATAATATACCAGAATATATACAAATAAACTCAGGGGGCCGCTCACCCATTCTTCCTCAAGCATCAGTAGTACCCCAAATCCTAAACTCAGTCGAAAAACTTCGCAAATATGCTTCGAATTGCCTGCCAGTCTTGTGGCGGCGTGAAGACTAGATTATCCAAGCCTGCAAAAGGGTTCAGGATTGAGGGTTTAGGGCTTGGAAAGCCATGTGCTGGTTTATCGACAAGGAATGCCCTATTGACTGAATGGATACCTGGGGCTCAAAGAGCGTCCCTGGCATGGACATAATGTAGGGGATACTTTTGCAGGTAGGGATATGAAAGAAGGATGGGAATGCCATGCTAAAGGAGATCCTTTGAAACAGGCCCACGTGTGGCTGAAGTGTGCTTACTCACAAGGCCCAGGTTACTGTTGTTACTGTCATCATTACCCGTCTTGCCACTATTATAGTCAATTACCCTTAGATATGACCACTATTACAACTATTTCCACTACTGATGCTGCTGCTGCTGCTGCTTCAGATACTGCTACTGCTGCTGCTACTACTATTACTACTACTGCTACTGCTACTGCTACTGCTACTACTACTACTACTACTACTACTACTGCCATTGCCACTGCCACTGCCACTGCCACGACTACTGCAACACCTGAAAATATCCAGCTTGGCAGATAACCTGCACACCTTCGCAATGCGGAACCCCCAAAAGAGGCGCCAAAAAGGTTATAGTCTTTTTAGAAGTTGGTTCTACGGGGTTCCAGATTTCCATATCAATTTGAAGGATACGAACCTAGCTCCCACAACTTCAGAAGCTCAGACACCTGGGGCTGTAACTCCCTGTAGAATGATGTTTTCTGGTGGTTTTGCCCAGTAGGTTTAGGGTTTACGTTTATGGTTTGCGGTTTAGAGCCTTCTTCATAGATAGCTTAAAGGAGGATATTATCTGGCCCTACACCGGGGAGTAAAACATCCCACTAGTACATGACTACAAAAACCCAACATTTATGGGCAAGTGACAAAAAATGGGCCCCAACTACATGCGCTCCGGAGAAAAAGTGAAACCTCAATGAGGCCCTAAACCCTAAACAAACTTGGCAAGCTTGGGCATCTGCAGTAGATGGAGGACTTGTGCCTTGGATCTCGACTGGCCAAAAGAATAGTACGGATGTTATAGAGGTATGTAGGGTTATATAGGGTTTAGGGTTTAGGGCTTAGGTTTGTTTAAGCGCTCTTCTCAGGGTTGAGGATTAAGTTTGAGGTTTTCAAGTAGTGGAGAACCAAATGCAAAAGCGCATCTGAAATGAAACAGAAGCTGGGTTCATGTAGGGGGGTATATGGTGACTGATCCTGGCAACCCAAACATCCAACATTAGGGTCTACTTTTGGCCATATGATAGCTACGGTGCCAACTGCTGGGGGTTGGGTTTACCAACATCTTCTCCTTGCTATTTTGAAGCAACACAGCCTCACAACATGCGGCCCAAGTCCTACATAAATTGTAAGATACCCAAGCCGGACCGTCAAAAGTAACGTCTACTTGGGCTCCCAACTTCTAAAGACAGAGCCTGAACCGTGAGCCCTAAACCCCCCAACCCCAAACCCTATCAGGGATAAGCCCTAAACCCTAACCCCAAACCCTATCATGGATCGAAAGCCCTAAACCCTAACGAGGATCCCAAACCCCAAGCCCTATCAAGGATCCTAAGCCCTAAGCCCTAACAGGGATCCCAAACCCTACACCTCTTACCCTAAACCCTAAACCCGAAACCCTAAACTCCTAGGCCCTAAGAACAAGGACTCCAGGTGCTGACTCGCATATGCCAAGATCAAGGCTACAGCGCCGATAACCTGAAAACAGGTTAGTCGTGGCAGTGCTTTCGGGTTCGGAGAATCTAAACCCTAAACCCTTAACGGAGAAGACGGGTTTAGGGTTCCGAGTTGAGACTAGCAACCTTGCATAGCTGTTTCATACTAAGCGCCCTATCAATCCCAAGGTTTGTGGTATAGGGTTGGGTCCTGCAGAATTTTGAAGTATCAACCGTATCGGCTGATAAGGAATACAGTGTAAGGCTAGTACGTATTTGGGACGGGTTTAAGGTTTAGGGTCCGGCAGGTCTAGGATTACTGGCGAACAGTCGAGGATTGAGGAATCAGGACTAATGATTTCAGGTCCGGGGTTAGAGACTCGCAAAATGTGTACGAGATTTCGGGGGTTTGGGGGGTGATAAATAGATTTCCGAGGTGGTTAGGCGGCGTTAAGCTTCAGACGGGAATGATAGCAGCTTCTAAGAGGCCCTGCTTGCCTTACTGTGCTTCAGGAAAATTGGAAGCGGGAAGATGGGTATTATAATGTGGGCATATGGTAACCTGAATACATAGGGGGACCCCAATATAGACCCCCAGAGGCATGTAATCCATACGGCAGGTGCCCCCAGAAAGAGAGCCGTAATTCATGGAAAGCCCTGAATGGGGATTGCACATTACAGGCTCGAGCCCACAAGTCACCGTCAAGCACCTTTCAATAAGCTGCGGGTGTTTTGCGGGTTAAGGTCTAGGGCTTAGTGTCGAGGGCACGTTCTTGAAAGCATGACTCAGAAAAAATCCAGCCATGCTCCAACTCTTAAGCAGGCATACTTCAAAAAAGGTCTCCTGTTCATCTTCTCAACAAGCAAGGAAATCACCATAGTGTGCGCACAACCTTAGGGTTTAGGGTTGCGGGGTAGAGGGCACAGCATTTTGAACAACTGGCGTTTGGACCCAGTGAGCCTGCATCATGAGTGGATCCTGCAGCAAAGACCAGACTCGGAGAAGCTCATCGACGCGCCACATGTACAGCCGGTACACGAGAAGAGCACAAACCTCGGTTCTAAAAGCAGAATGACCATGATGAGCAAGATCAGTCTTGATAACGAAAATACATAGTACTAGTTGTAAATACTAATATCAGTAGTAGGGACAATGATGATGGCAATGCTTTCTGCATGACTTCAGAACTTCGTAGCAGAAGCTTTTCGCGATGACGCCTGTTTCTTCCCCTGGTCATTGCGGGGCAAGCCGGGGTCAACTTCTATAAAGATTTGCAGAATAAGGAAGAGATTGCTTACTTGGTAGCCCAGTAAACATACTACAATACAGGTGCCCGACTCTTTCTGATCGGTTTATTGTAGAAAGCAAGCCAGAATTCAGAAAAAGTAAAAGGGTACTAGACTAATCTATTGATGGGCTGGGTTGGCTGTTGATATTGTCGTGTGACACCTCGGGGCTTGCTCCAGGATGTATGCAATTCTGAAGCTTATCGCGTCTTCGTCTTCTAAACAGCTGCACAAACTGCAGAAAGAGGAGCAAGCAAAGTCCAACAATTACATGGATGATAGACATACTGCCATCATGTGCCAGGCAATATGAATGACAATACCAAGCAGAATGCTCCGTACAGAAAGCTTTCGCTGCCCTCCTACAATCTCAGTTTCCATATCACGGTCCACCTTCTTTGCCATGGGATTCCCTAGACGCTACATGCCCCTATGCATCGCGAAGTCAGACTGTAGTTTTTTTCAGGCGTCATCCATACTAAACCCCAAACCCTAAACCCTGAACCCTACACCCTGAGCCCTAAGCCCTAAACCCGGAACCCTAAATTCTGAGTCCGCCATCCCAGGCGCGGCTGCAATTGACGTCCCATACGCGTACGGCAAGTATTCCGCCAGAAAGACGTAGGACCAGTTGATCGTCCTTACGTTTTGAATATAATAGAAGATTATGGTATATTGTGGTATATTATGTTATATCAGAACATATTATGGTCTATTATGGTATATTGCTGGCTTTTGAGATTTAGGATGCAGGGCCTGATACGGCTTGTGTTTGTGAAATCCAGCAGGGACCTCATCATACCTTCTCATCCCCTTAGGCATGCCCCATTTTGAGACCTTCCCACTTGTTCAAGAAACTGCACATCCGAGTACAGACATGTACTGGTGGCGCGCACCTGAACCCTAAACCCCAGTAGTTGTGGGACTGCACAACGCTTGCATTGTGCAAGGCATAGCAGTTTTCAACAACTGGGGGACCCCATGCAACCCCAATTTAGACCCCAAATTACTAGAAATCTTCTTAAAGAAACCATTTTGAAAACCTACATAAGAGAGAACAATTCATGTGATGATATGAAGCATGACATGTGGTACTTACCTGCAAACAACAGCTTTAAGACAATATAAGCTATAGTCTAAACTTCTAGTATCCCCCTTAAAAACCCCAACAGTACAGTAGTCCTCTATATCATCCCCCATAGAAACCCCCTTTAAGGACTTCAGACTACAGCTCATATCCATTTCAAAACCCTTCGCGCTAACTACCACCAGACAAGACTCCGAATTCGCAATGACTTCGGCTCCCAGTAGTAGACCTCAGCAAGTCAATTCAGGGTGCCTCAGGACCTCTTCACACAGAGGTCCCTGTAGCAACTTTAGGAGCCCTCAGTCTGCTTAGGATTGAGATAGGTCACAACAGTCCTTTTCTCCGGCGATATTGGCGACTCCCCTAAACCCTAAACCCTATAAACCCATTATAATGTATTTTCCATTATCCCAATATTCCCCCCCATGACTCTGAACAAGCTGCTGCCTTGCGGACTCCCCGGCCCGCTGCCTTTCAGACGTATCTACCAGCCAAAGTTCAAGAGTGTCCTTCACAACCCTAAAGCCTGAAGAATGAGGGGACTTTAGTTCCCCAACCTCTATAACAAGTTTCCCATAACCATCATCTGACTATGTTAGGGTCCTAACTTGAGGTATTTGAGGCAACTAAACAGGGTTTTAGAGTTCCTTTGCCTGTCAGGGAACACTGGTTTAGTCTGTGATAGACTACAATACGCCAAAACGTCTATTGTGTTATGAGTCCTCCATACCTATGATGCTTTATGGCCTTGATATGAGGCTATAGGTTAGAAAACTGAGTACAACTGGCTCCGAAAGCCCGACACAGCCTAACTCAGGGATCTGTCGCAATTCATGATAGGACCCTATTCTTGTTTGAAAGAATGCTCCTTTGTTAAGTGGTTTTAGGCTCCCTGGGTATAGCCCGAAGCTGATAGTCAGCTTAAGCCCTAAACCCTAAAGGCCTCAACAAGCCCTAAACCCTGAACCCTCACAGCTGATGGTCTAGCGGCATCTTTGACCACGTGCCCCAAGTTGCTGCCAATGCTGGTTGAGCGCCTGAACACTGTCTCTTGGGTAGCTCTGAAATTTCCTGGACCTCCCGCATGCCCATAATGACAGCCTTTAACCCCAATAAAACTGATATACAGACCCTGAAGCCTAAACCATAAAACTGTTATTATGAAGGGTCCAGGTTGGGCATGGGGTAGTGGACCTGGCTGTGAGCACATCGTATACGCTTCTCATGCAGGTTGCCATACTAAACTCTACTCCTACATGGGCCCTACCTAAACCTCCACCATTGTATCTATAGCCTAGGGGTTTTGGCTCCGTATGTATGGCATGTGTTCGAAGGGCTCCCAGAAAGCACGGTGAGATCAGGGGGACCTTTTCGGGGCCCTGAGTGTCTAGGACCTAGGATTGCTTGGGGAAAAAAAGCTCCTCAGTTCAAGGGCCAGGCGCGCAGGAATCATTCTTATGTACCTCACATCCTGTTTGCGTTGGTCACCGGCCCTATGCTTCTTGAACACGCGGTTTACTGCTTAGGGTTTATAGGGTTTAGGGATCTGAAGACACCTCGAACATCCTTTAAACCCCTTTGGGGAGATCTCTAAAGGGGTTCATAGAGAACTATCGGGATCCTTTGGGGTCATCTTGAGAAGTGCCTATGTCATCCTTTCACAGTTCCTTTGCGCAACCTATCGAAGCCGGCTCCATGAATCACGGCAAAGCTTGCCTGGCTTGCCTGAGTGGACCCAGGGTTTAGGGTTTATACTTCTGATCCCTTTTGAAAAGCAGCGTTTCTTACGATGTTTTGGTCTTGGCTGGCAACTGCAACTGCTGTTCCGAAAATTGGCATTGTCCCACGTACCCCGCAAGGTTCTTCAAGCACAATGTGCTGCAAGTAAAAACGCCAAGAAAATCCTCCACTCATGAGGAACCACCAAAAAATCTCCGTTGTTTTCCGAAAGTATCCCTAAGAGTCGTCCGCCCTAAACCTAACCCTACAGCACCAAACGACCCTGCAAAATGCAGTGGAAGTGCTTCCGCAGTTCACTTAGGTCGAAGTCTTGCAAGTCGGTGGCGAGCTTCCCTGCCGCACGAAGGGAGCATGTGAGGCAATGTTTTTTTTGCAACGCTCCTTTTCTATCCGAGGGTAGAAATGGCAAGGGTAAGGGGTGGGAATCCAATTGAAGAAGAACATGTTTCAACAACTTAGGTTGCTGGGAGCTCTGGGCACTTGCGACCTGTATACCTCTAATGCCACACCTTTGGAGGGGATAGATTGTGTTTTGAAGTAAACAAAAAGTAGATTATAGCTGGGCAACTTATGCTAATCCTTGATCCTGACGTAAGGCCCAGTTGGGAATATTCCACATGGTAACTACAATTAGGGGTGAGCTCGGTTGAGATGGTTAGAACTGTAGGTATCCGTGGACCTGCAAGCAGGGGTGACGGAATCTTCCTAGGCAGACAACAGGGTGAGCTAAGAAACTGGGTTGCTGTTAAGGAACTTAAATTAACTGGGGGAAGCCCTATTATTTACTATATATACCCATTATGGTAACTTAATTTAAGTTCCTTAACAGCAACCCAGGAAAGGGTTTGCTAAGGGAGGCTCAGGGGCCCTACGAAAATGAGCTTTAATCGCTCTACAGGGATTGTATAGGTATGAAGGGAAAAAACAAATTCAAGGTTCGTTTGAAAACTTAAGTGTATATAGGGATGGGGGCACCGAAGCCCAGGGCCCGTAGGGACACCTGGAACGTATAGGGATCACAGAGGCATTATGGGGGCTCGCGTTTTGGACTCCTCGAAGATTTTGCGACATTCCCATATCTTAGCAAGCTTCGGGATTAGGACGTAGGTGAGTTGGGTTTGCAGCTTGGTGGGTTTCTCCAACTACTTGTGATCGTAGGAGTCCAGGTGTAAAGGTGACGTATACGGCCCTAAACCCTTAACTAACATGATCTTGCTCGGGCAATTTCCAGAAGCCGTATTTTCGATAGGGCCTGGTTTCTAAGAGGAAGTAGGCTTTCGGATATTAATCTATAGGTAAATAGAGTAGTACGGGTGCAAATCGTGATATGTAGACAAGTGCGTAGGGCGGGAGGTTTACCACGCAAAGCAAACATGACAGCTGACATGATGCCATCTTCGAAAAATAGTAGTCTTTGTCGGGATTATAGACCCTACACCCCATACATCCTTAGATACCTCTTTGCATAATCCCTACACGACCAATGAAAAGGCCTTGTTGGTTTGAGTTTAACATATAGCGGCTACCGGCCGTGCTTGCCATCACCACCTCCAGTCCGCAGCCCCGACACAATTCAGGGATGAGGCGGATTATGGGCGCCTCTTTGGGCTCCCTGTAATTGGGCACTATTCTTGGGAAGGTGGGAAGGCATGTTAGGATTAATTATTGGAAAGGAGCTTCCAATTTGCGGAGTTTATGTAAGGGGCATTCAACGACCTTGGGAAGTTCTGCAAGGGGCATGTACAGCTTCTGTAACGTCCCTACATGGTAGCTCCTCTCCTGTAAATGCCTTACAGCAGGGGGATGGAAGCCCTGATGGTTTTGGACCCCAGAACGCTTGCAATGAAAAACAAACAGTGAACCAAAAGCTCCAAGCCCCTAAGACAAAACCTTCATCTTGTTTCTGTTTCAGTGCGACAATTTCAAATAGCCAGCGCCTCCCCTTCTTGCAAACACCTGAACCCGTATTGATCCTTATAACTGCACATATGTAGGGTGGAGCTTTTTTTTAAAGCTGAGGGAAGGTAAGCGTTGCTTCTGCAGGATAGACCATAATTCCAAAACCAGAAGGCCGAAACGCGAACAAACAAAATAAATGTAGCAACCTGCCTCCCAGCAACCTGTGGCAGAGACTCATTGGAAAATGATGCCACAGAGCCTGCGGCAAATCTCTTTCCAGTAGTCGCATAAAGATATATAGGGATAGGTAAGGTTGAATATATAATATGTGAGTTATATGAGCCATAGTCTGAACTCCTAGTATCCCCCCTAATAACACCCATAGTACTCCCCTATAAAATCCCCTATATAATCCCCTTTTATGAAGTTTAGATTATAGCTCTTATGAGGGTAGAGATGATATGTAGCTTAGGGAAGTCTAGGGTTTCTCGAAGTTCCACTCCCCTAGATTGACAGGGAAGCTCAAAATTGAGTCCCTCAAATATCTATTGTCCCTTTAAATGTCACAATGTTAGTTTCCATAAAGAGGCCTGACGCCTTTTCGTTAGAAACCAGAAGGCTATCCAGGTGGTCTCTACTGGTTCCTGGGGCTGCTATGCGCCCCTCCCTGTAACTTCCGGGCAATTAAGACCTTCTTTGGGATTAGTGGGGGTGATTAAGGCTGTTGAGGCCTTGTTAATTTGTGGGCTGCGCGCTGAGGGGGAGGAGGGCCATGGCCGTCCAGACCCTTGTCATCCTTCATCAAAGCAACCATAACTGTGGTACCCCTCAGTTGCAAGCGGCCCAGTAGTTTATTCGAGCTGCAGCCAAAGTTTGCCAGACCCATCCAGCTCTCTACAATTCAGAAATGTGAAAAACAACTCCCAAAATATTGCTCTTCTCCGTGTATACCCCAAGCCAGGCCACGGAAAACGGATTCTCATTTAAGAAGCTCGCACATGGCGGCTTTCATAAATGAGAAATCACACAATAAACACCATTATTCTACGATCCTGACTATAGGGACTCGTGGATGCCGCTTTTTGAAAAGCTCCAAATGGTACTTTCCCAAAATAAGGGGACCCCAATATAGACCCCAAAATACTATAATCCTTAATATTGGGACCCCTAAAAAGGTACCCCTAATTATGGGAAACCCATCAAATTCTCTCCTAGCAACTTACAATTTCGGGCCGCGGCCTCTGCGGAAGCTCCCAGGGCGCAAGAGGGTACAGACAAGGGCAATGAAGTGTCCCTTTTGGCTGATGCTAACTCCTTGAACACTAATCCGGTCCTGTAAGGCAACACAGGATAAGTAGGCTTCACCTGACACTGAGAGGGCTTGCATGATGCTCTGCAAGACTGTGGCGTTGGGTATTTCCTCATGGCTGCTGGCGATGACAAACGCACAGGCGGTCATACTCATGCTCACGGATGCTCTCAGCCACTGCTAAGAAAAAGACTATGACTGTTACTGGTAAAAAAAAACTGTTCCCATTTCTGCTAAGGTACTATTTGCCCACACTCATCCGCCCGACCCCCCCCTTAAGCGTAAGTAGGGTAATGTTATAACCTTTGCCGGTTTGCTGCCCCAACGCAACTTGTATGCTTGCAGACTTAGGTACGGTCCTATCAGGTAGGGGCAGTAGCCATACCAACGGGAGCATTTCCAACCCTCCTTCCGGACCCCCGACCCCCTTGGGCACCCCGACGCTCTGTTCAGCAAGCATGTAGTATCAGGTAGTTGCAAAAGAAAGGGTGCTGCATGGTGCTGCTGAGTCTGAGGGGGGCACAGGGTTACAGAGTTGCTGTATAGAATTTACACTTTAGCTAACATAGCTTGGGTATGCTGCAAAAAAACATGTGACACCCATACAATGGTGACATACTCTATGTTCGTAAACAGCGACCCAGAAAGAGCGCAGTCAGCTGCAGTTAAATATTACTTTCTCGGTGGGCTGTTGACCTCCTTAGACCTAAAAATACTGTTTTTGCTTTTTTCCTTCGGAGTTAGCTACAATGAGAACTTCCTTGGGAGATCCTGCTTATAATGTGCTCTAACTCACAGGGTGATCTATTCGTGCTCTCTCTTGGGGACTATGAAACCACGGGAAATACAGACAGTTCGTGGTATCTGTGGACGCAGCCGTACTTATAGCTTTGAATGTAAACTCAAAC
>CAJNIZ010000905.1:366-28801 GCA_905231905.1 Symbiodinium pilosum
GGGACTATATTCCCTTATTCCCTGCCACTACCCCTAGCGCTGCCTTTGAAGGACCGTAGCCTTTGCAGGTTTTTGTGGGGGTGTCCAAGCTGTTGCTCTTGGGGAGGGTATAGCCCCCCTTAAGTAGATAGAATGTTGGGTATATGGGGATCTTAGTATAGTATACCCAGAGCCATATTCTATCTACTTAAGGGGACTGTAGGCTTTACAAGTTTGACGGCATGTTCTCCACGCTTCTACAGTCAGTGCGAGTTTTGCGGGCCGTGGTGTTTATGGAGGGTAGTTGGTGGAATCCGAGCTTTCCAAAGATTATGCATTGACCCCGAGAACAACTCATACAGCAGCTGGAAGGACGATCTCTATAAAATTATACTGTTAGTTGGTGTACTTTGAGGAGACCTGGAGTTAGTGATGGGTTAGCTAACCTACATATACTGGGATACAATAGTGGTATAACGGGCTTGCTTGGGGGCTATAATACATTGCCGAACTCCCGGGTCCCTTAAAGTAAGTTTGTGGGGAGTGTGGCATATCAATCCACACCAATTGTGGCATGCTATGGTCCCTGCTGTGTGACAACTATGGACAGGCGCAGTCCATTATCGAGGAAGAGAGACGAAGAGCCCAGGCAAGGCAGCATCTGGTTGCAGTTCAGCTTCTATTATACAGCAGTATGTTGTACTTTACTATATAGTATCGTATTCCTGGCATATCGTAACATGTATTCTACTACTATATTATGACCATTCTGCTACGTCATATCTGGGGAGCGTGCTTAAAAAATTGGCGCTCCTACGGGTTCGTCCCTATGGCGACAAGAGATATTCTATTGCTATATTATGATTATTCTACTACATCATGTCATTTAGCCACCAGAGACTTTTAGGAATTTGCATTCCGACATCAGGACATACGTGCTCGTCAGATCATGGGCTGACATACACCGCGTGCCCGGCTTTTGAAACAACGTTCACTGGGAGCCTTCTGTTTACGCTTCTCAACAGCCCCATGTTGCTATCATGAATCAGGACCCAAGGGGTGCAAGGTACTTATATGGTACAAAGTATGGTTTCTGAAGTAGTAACTTCCCTTATGGGTTTGGGTAAGTATTCCCTATATTGGTACTTAAGACCCTTTGGGGGATAAGTAGGATGCTCAGTTACCAACAGCTGAGACCATGGAGGCAAAGCTGCAATCGCTTGAAGAACACGCCTATGATGCGTCTCAGAAGCTGCAGGCAAAGCGGGTTTACCGGGGAGAGCTTTGCAGTTTTCAGCTTCAGGTGACCCTCATGCTTCCTGTCGGGGCTTAGGGTTGTTCACACGATGTTGCGCTTTCCGGGTGCATATGAGGCTTCTTGCTTTTACAGTCGTGGAGACAGCAAACAAGCAAAGGCGTTGAAGGTCCAGCTCCGAAGAAGTTCAGAGCCTGTTGACACATGTTTCCAGATAGGGATCATTCCCGGACTTTCCCAGAGCATTGGCCGCAACATGTTCAACTGCTCGTCCGTCTTGAATTGTGATCCAAACCTGCCATACTGCAGTAAAGGAACTCCTGGAGTATGCTTCGTATGGAAGTTTCTGACAAAACCACATAGTATGGAGCCCCGGAGAGCTTTGCCTGGAGCCCCTAAGGGAGTTTGGCATGCCAGGTGCAGACATGGGCGTATGTCGATGCAGAGACGAGGGTCGAAGCGTTGTCCAACCAACTGCAGGCGGTCTCTGGACACTTCTGTTAGGTTCTTAGGAACTGTTTTCTGTTTTATTGTTAGCTGAATACCCCACCTTTGACAGTAAAACATGGCGGGATGGAACATGTCACGAAACAAGGGTGGGTACAATCAGGGTAAGCAAGTATTATCTCAATAGTCTCACCGCTTTCAGCGCAAGTCATGCAGGCGAGCGAGAGGAAGTGTGCTGACCTTTGGTGGTTGCCTTAGAGCCTCTGGCAACATGTTGTCGCTGCGATGACTGCAACAGCATCGTGATCATGCTTACTCGTTCGTAGGAGTTTCATGAACAGCCCTCACAGAATCTCTAACATGGGCACCCGTGGTCAATCCGTATGTAGTATTCTCCATAGCCTCCTAGGCCCAAATTTTCAGAAATCGCATGTAGGCAAAACTATGTACTGCAGCCTCTTGTAATCCAATTAAAAATGGATTATTTTGGTGTGCCCTTCCTGCCTTGCTATGAGGGATCCGTTTCATGTACCCCTCCCCCTCGAAAAGAATCCTCAATATGAATCTATACGCATTTCAGAACCTGGACCCTCCACCTACCCTCTCTGGGGGCCTAAGTACTCACAGTTAGGGGCCATATCTCCCCTAAATCCTAAACCTTAAACCCTAAACCCTAAACCCTAAGCCCTAAACCCCAAACCCTAATAGGTACTAAACGAGTCCTAAAAGTTACCTGTTGTAACCAGGACTTGGTATGACTGGAGGCCTGATGGGATTGACTACCTCCGCTTTTGTCTAGCAAAGGTTCAGGGCTTAGGGTTTAGAGTTTAGGGTTTAGGGTTTAGGGTTTAGAGTTTAGGGTTTAGGGTTTAGGGTTTAGAGTTTAGGGTTTAGAGTTTAGGGGTTAGGGCTGAAGATTGGGCTTAGGGTTTAGGGTTTACGGGTTGGGGCTCAGGGTTTAGGGTCAAACTTAGGCAGCAGATCAAATCGCTCCAGTTCACTGTCGAGAAGGTTGTTGAAAAAGAGAGATCGACGACCTCAGCGTGTCTTGCTGGCATTGGGCGACTTCTGCTGAGCAGGGTCGGTAATGCTATTTAAAAATCATTTCGGACAAGCCCAGAGTTCGTGGTTACCCATATGAGCTAGAGGCTATAGTCTAAACTCCGTAAAGGGGTGTTATATACGGGTTGTGCGGGGGATTAACGTGGGGGTTATGAAGGGGGATACTAGGAGTTTAGACGATAACCCTTATAATCCCCTACATAACCCCATATTATATATATATATAGCAGTTTTCATGTCATTCTCCATGTTTTCCATGTGCTTCTCCATTATTAAGGGGGATACCGGGAGTTTCGACTACGGCTCATATGGACCCTCAGGAATGAGGACGCTTGGCAAGGTAGACCTCCCAAGATTTCAACATCTTCGACATGGACCCGCTTTAGGGTTTAGGGTTGCTATCAGGAACGGCGGTATATGTTAGGAGGACACCCCCACACTGTGATAGTGGTATAATAGGAATAGAAGAGGACCCTAATATAGCCCTTATTATCCCTGCTAGTCACTATTACTGGGTGGGGGGTACACCTAAGGTATATGAGAGTTCTGGGGAGGAGCTTCTTCAAGATCTTCAAGAGGGAAGGTTTCAGGGGTTTAGAATTTTGGGCCCTCCAATGGCTGAATTCCTCATATAATGAAGCATACATCCTAACATACACGCCGTTGCGGGGACATGAAAACGCAGCCCCTACATCTCACGGGGCCTCTGTTTTGATACTCCCTTGCCACAAGCTGGGAAACAATCCGCATTACGTTTAGCCCATACAGTCGTCATTCTCAGTTACACCAGCGCTAGTGCTGAATAACACATGGTAGCTTCCAGAAATTAGGATATATCATAAACCTTACTCTGGGGACTCACGCAAAATGGGAACCATGATTAACAGAAACCCTATAAGCCCCCATATCCAGCCGCCGACATCCTCATGTCTTGTAGGTCCTAAATGCCGACAAAAGCTGAGGCATGAGGCTCAGATCAGCACGCTGAAGGACGGATACAAAGCTTAACGGTTTAGGGGGTATAGGGTTTAGGGGGTATAGGGTTTAGGGGGTATAGGGGTTAGAGGGTATAGGGTTCAGGGTTTGAGGCTTATGGGTTTTGGAGTTCGCTTGTTGCATCATTGAAACTTCAGAACTTAGAGTGTGGTTTGTGTTGTTTTGTGGGATGTTTGGGTCATACAAGTTTGTCATCTTTCGGTTCAGCGCTAGAACACGCATAGGAGTTTGCCTGCAATGCCAGACTAGCTGAAGGTCTCGCCGATGATGACGTATACTGAATCTAAACCCTTCAACCGTTCCCTGGCCTTTCCATACCCTGATGCCAGGCACCTCCCTGTCCCAAAACTGCAGCATCCACTGCCCCCAAAATACAATATTCTTTATTATAGGACCCTCCCTAAACCCCAATTTCGGGGAAGCCCCCCATGGTGTACGCTTGACGTTGGCAGGGAATCCCCAAGCTTCCGGGCTAAGCTAGTTCAGCCCTCAAACCTAAATTCCTACACCCTAGGCCCGTTTGGGCAGGTGAGTATCATCGATGCAAGTACTCAAGTTGCAGAATCCTCCATGGGAATCCCCATCATGTCGGAAGATTCCAATCTAAATCTCAAGGTCCCGCCAAATCCTAGACCTCAATGCATAGTTTTAGTCCATCCAAACCGTCGCCCTTCACTTACTCGGGCTTAGTAGGGTATAGAGGGACATAATCCCTATGGGTCTCTCTCTCTCTCGCTCTCTCTCTATATATATATATATAAATATCAGTTGTTAAACCCTAAACCCGATAAACCCTAAACCCTATATATATATATATATATATATGTATATCACAGTTGTTTCCCATATTAAGCCCGAGTATGTTAGTCCCCCAGCTCGACCTCAATCCTAAACACGTCTGAGCCCCCAGCCTTAAACAAGGACTGCCCTGCTTGCTGCGCAACTCTTTTGTTGAAAAACTTGTGTACATCTGCTTTCAACGGACAAAAAGAAATGGATTCTTGCATCATAGTAGTCCCTACATACCCTTAACCCTGGGCCTCTAAACCCTAGACCCCATTTCTTCATTCACTGCCAACTAGGCGTAAGAGCACCGACCGTCCGGCATGCAGGAGCAGCTTCATGCGAACCACGTTGCTGCCTTGGAGGCTAGCTGATGACTTTGGGGCCCGCTTTGGGGTGGTCAGTATAGTAGTAGACATAGTGACATATGAACAACAATTTCCATAGTAATGCTAGTATAGTACTTGTAATAAAGACGTGTTACAGACTATAGGTGATAATAGAGATGTGCTGCGTCATTTCGGGATTGCGGAGGTTATCCGGAGAGTCACGCATGTGAGATGCTAATTTACTGGGTATGCCAGGATAATCGGAATTTCATGAAATTTCACACGATCAGGGTTTCAGGTCCTAGGGCTCAGCAGCGTATGTTACAGGACATTCCAGAAGCTATTGTGCCTTTTTTTGTCCGGGTCCTCAACGCAGTTCCAGAATATTTGGCCATTGACATGTGCATCCAACGTTCTTCATTGTTTTAATTGCCTCCGCTTCATGGAACTACTTTTGATGTGTCTACGGCTGCAGCCTGCAATGAGTGCAGATGCATGCATGCGCAAGCCCGCGCACGAGGGAGTCTTCTCAGACGTCATTCTTCGCGTCAAATTCTGGTGATGTGAAATCGAGGAAAATCGAGCACACTTCAATTTGCCCATGGCGGCAGCATCGTTTCTAGGGGGGTTGAAGGCTGATGCTTGCACAGACAGTGTAAGAGTGGTCGCTCCCAGGAATGATAGCAAGTTTGCGTCAATTTAGGTCGTAGGCATTGGTAGGCTCATCAATTCGCTCAGGCGGCCGCAAGTTTGTTGTAGGATATATGTCCGATGCAGGCATGGACGCTACTAAGAGGTTCTTGAACGAATCCATCGCAGAAGGTTTAAAGTTTGAAGGACTCACGAAAGTTTCGCGAAAGAACACGCCAAAGGATTACACTTTCTCGCGAAAGATGCATGACAGCACTGTCGTTTGGTAGGTTACGATGGAGGAGAACCACCCCAGCAAGGGCCCCTCATTTCCGGAAACTCCCATAGACAGGCTTAAACCGACAATTAGGTCCTTCAAACGTTGGTACCCAAGTTGATACCCCATCTACATTTATCTTACTATAGATCATACATGGAGATGCTACAATCTCCCGATATAAGAGATACACTAGCCCATTGTGTGCAGGAGGGTGAGCGCAAGTGCTCCGAAGTCTGTGAGCTGCGTGGGCAGGCTCTGCCAGACTCATGGGCCTAAAGGAGTTTGTGGGTTCCGAAAGAAAAGGGTCCTTTTGTGGTTTCCACCCTAAACCCTAAACCCCTAAACCCTGAACCCTAGACCCCTAAACCCTAACCCTATTGTGGGTTTCCAAGAATAAAGGGGTCTCCTAGTGGGATTCCACAAAATGAGGGGCCTTCTTCCTGCTAGTACATTGGGGTAATATGGGGATAATGGAAAAGAAAATGGAAACTACTATAATATTGGGGTTATATAGGACAGGGCCTAGGTTTCATTGCCAAGCATGGACACTTGCTGCCATCAACTGGTTACATTCATGATTTTGCGGTTGGTGTTGGCCATTCTTGGGACATGTTCCTAGTAAAAGGCGCGTAAATCTCCCACGCTATGGATTTGATCTGAGATGGTTGGCATCCCACTACTGCTTGTTACATGAAACGAAGCTACCAAGAAGTCTCGTCTGAGTTGGCACGGTCTCTTTTCTCCTGCTAGTAGAAGCGTATGGCAAACAACTCTGGCGATTCTGAAAAGAACTCCATGTAGAGAATTATAACCTGACAGCCTCCTCAACCCCGAACACCAAATGGCACCCATGGGGCTGCATAACCTTGAGTCTATACACCCAACGTTGTAGCCTCTGCAAGCCGATAAAGCTGATGCCTTCCCCCTAAAAAAACCACCTCATGTTTTGCCTTCCCAGTATCACGCTTTTGCTGTGTGGGCATGGGTGTGTGGCCTTAAGTGAGGGCATGAAGTGCCAACCATATCTTAGGAGGACTCCTATTATATTCCTACTATACCAGTATTACCATAAGCCCTAAACCCCTAAAGCTTAAACCCTAAAGCCTGTACCACTAGTACAGGGTGGGGGGAGTCCTCCTAAACAATATTATTTGCAGCGACTAGGTGGCAAAGCTCGAGAAGCAGTGGAAGGATGAAATTGAGAAGGCCAGCGGCAGCGGATCTTATCAAGGAAATATACATATACATATTTTCCCCAAATTAGGGATACCTTTTGCGGGGTCCCATGAGTAGTGAAAGAAGAAGGGTTCTATAGGGTTTAGTTACGGAATATAGAGTTATATGGGGGATATGAGGCTTATAGGGATGTACAGGGATTATAGCCAGGCGGCACAGCTGGCCCGAGAAGTTGAACCCTTGAAGAAGCAGCTGCGCGAGGAAACTGCAAAGGCAAGGGGCTAATTGCAGGATTACGGTTCAGGGACTAGGAATTAGCAGAGAGGGTTTCAGAGTTAAGGTTGAGGGTTTGCGAGCATAGGTTTAGATACTGTCGGGGTATGGCAACCCCAAAAAGCTTCACCTCCCAAGCTTCAAAATAAGACATCTATCATGATCATATAACATATTTTCCGTGAAGCCTTGTTTTGATGGCTTCGTTGCCGCATAATCAGGGATCCAGGCTTTCCAGCTCTGTCTGCCTTTGGCAGCCAGCTGACGCAGATGGGTTTGGTTTGAGGTCAGAATCGGGAGGAGTCTAATAACAGCCCTGTCACGTCATTTAGGATTCCTTTGCCTTGATGATACTGAAGCCCCAACCCCTATTCATGATGAACATTCTCCATATAATGTTGCGCTACATGTTCATTCGGAAGACCATGCGTTACCAGGGGGGCAGGCTGTCAGTACTAGCGAGAGCTGATTCTCTTGGGCTCCGGAAACGAGCTTATGCCTTTGTCAGCCCTTCCACTTCCCCCTTCGCATGTGGGTCCATCTAGACAGCTGCAACCTGCCACAAGGACACTCCAAAGGAACTGCGACGTCTAAGAGACTTCCTTCTGGGGCATGAATAACAAGGAGCCCCTACCTGTAATAGTGACCACACGGGATGGTGGTCATTGTTACAGGGCTGCTTTACCACCAGCAGTCGTGGGTGGGGGGACCATCTTTCATAGAGCCTGGCCCAGGACCCTAAAGCAGACTTCCATTGGGGGCATAGACTCTCCTGTCCTTTAACCCTAAACTCTAAGCCCCAACTGACGTAGGGGTCCGTGGGCTTGTAACAGAGCTAACGAATTCGGACTCCCACCGAGGCAGCTAGAAGAAAGTAATGTAAGAACTTAGGAAAATTGTCCAAATTTATTCCATATGGAAGTCTTGTAAACCTTTTCTAGTTATTTCAGTCTCTGCAGAAAGAGATTGCTGTAAGGCGCGGGAAGCAAATCATGAAACCGCACCCCCGGGAGAAAGGTGCAGTATCCCGCGCAGTTTGTGAAACCTTCTTGTCCCCTTGATATTGCGCACAGCCCGATAGGTAATACCAAGCGCCTTCAAGAACACCGCGCAATCCACTGAAGTATCCCGATGACATTCCCTACATACCAAGCAGCAAATCCTATACAACCCGAATATAACCTATTATAGACGTTTCCATTTTACTTGCCATTATCCCAAGACAACCCCCAGTATAACCCCAACCTCTTTAGGGATCAGCCAGGATGGGCGCTTATCCAAGGACATTGGCATCCTCCAACAGCATGCGGACGCCCTGAAGGCTGGCTTTGATGTTTAGGGTTTAGGGTGTAGGAGTTTAGGTAGGGAAGAAGGGAATATACTATATAGAGATTCTACTAGGTTGTAGGGAAAAAGGGGATATGGTACCACAGTATATAGACATTCTACCAGGTTGTAAGGGATAGGGGGATAGATAGATAGATAGATTTATGTATTTATACTAGATGTGTAATGTAGGGATTGTATGCCCTTATTCCCTACTGAGCACCAGCAGGAGAAGCCTGCTATCTATTCACTGGCTCCCGTTGGTTCAGGTCATATTGTATGACCCCTTACCAAAAAAACCTTACGATCCCAAAAGGAAGTACATCAGAGCCTGTGGGTAGCTGTCGATATCTACCTATAGACCTTGAGAACTATCTACCTGCCCGTCTATCAAGCACCTCCGATCTGGGTGACTGTCTGAAATACTAATTCTTTCTTAGTCTTAGTTCAAGTAAAATCCACTGGCTGCCATTTCTCTTCCATGAACTTTCATCAACAAGAGAATGCAGGCTTCTTCTGTATGCCTTTTAGTCGGCCCAGTTTGGGCCCCTTTGAAGAGGATAAGCCTTTGAGACGTTGCTGCACATGCAATGGTTCAGGCCAAGCTCGCGCAGCGCGAAGAGGCACGAAGCAAGCAATCCTGGGGGGGAGGGTTACCTAGACCCCCAAGTACCCTCTATAGACCCTAAGTATCCCCAAATAGAAGCTACATAGACCTCATTTTAGGGTACTTGGGGGGTCTAGGTAGGGTCTAGGGTTTAGGGTTATGGGCCTAAATGAACGGTGGTGGTCTTATCCCAACAGTGAAACGATGGAATTTAAGCTGGCTGTATATTGGGGTTTATAGGGATCAGGGAAGGTAGGGCCTCAAGAAGTGCCAATAGTATGTTGAGGTATATTTGAGGTAGACCCCTGTAGTTGGTCAGTCTACGGCTTCCCCTTTTTCCTCCCAATTAACTACAGTTGCCTGGGTTACATTTGGTAACTAGCAGAGAGGTTGGACATAAGCCCGTGCCATGCGTGTAGGTGTTTTGGGCATAATCAAGCACATAGTATGGGTTAGTGTTCCTGGCCTGCCCGGCTATGCACAGCAGCTGACGAACCCGAGTCTGCGAGAGAGAGAGAGTCAGGAACACAGGGGATTTTCACACATGAGGGGCCCCAATATGGACACCCACCCCACCCCCCCCTCCCCTCCCCCCAAAAAAAAAACAAGAAAAACAATCGTAATCCTTGCAATGAGGAGCCTCCAAAATCTAGATTGTTTAAGCTGGCCTGGCCCGAACCCTAAACCCTTGGTTAGGAACCCTAGGTTGAGCTTTCTTCAAAGTCTTCGTAGTCTTCATAGGGGGATGTTGTTCTAAAGGTCCTTGTAAAGAAGGGGCCATACGGACTACACTTCCTTAAGAGGGAATCCTAACCAGAACGGGAACCTACCTTAGGGCCATGGTGGGGACGGGTAGCTTGAATAGTATCAGGGCCAACTTTCTCCCTCCCCCTTAAATACACATTCCCCCTGAAATATCATGGTAATATTTGGGGATGGTTCTTATTGTTGGGGAGGTGAAAGGAGAGTGATGTTTTGCTGGGGGAGATGATTCATCACCGGTCCCGGCACATCGGCAGCCTCCAGAAGGAATTGGGCGGAATGATACGGTGGATACTACAAATCCTGCACGACCCTAGTTCCATCATATTTTGGAAATTATAGTTCTATAGTATGTTAAGGTCATGCAGGATTTTTGCATCAACAGTAGTGAGGCGTCACTCCGTGATGTCCTCTCCACCGCCCACCCACGGGGGCAAAAACACAGATCTCCCTCTAACCAGAAACCATCCCCTCTGAACCCTAAAATTTCCTAAACCTCAACCCTGAATCCCAAACCCTACTATTATCTTTTAAAAAAAGCCCTCAGCTCTGACCCTAGAGCCCTCAACTCCCGAGGTGGCAATCCAACGCTTGCCCTGACAGGAGCTCCGAATTGCCAGTTCCAAGGTTATGGAGCAGCAGGTACGGAAGTCAGCTGGTACTTACTTAGCGCTTATCAGGGGTGGTTTCAAATTACTTGCTAAGCTATGTAGCCCTTCATCCCTATATCACCTTTATTAAGGCAGAAAGTAACAAGTATTAGAAAGGCCCCAACACGCACGCTAGCTATGCGGAGGTGGCAGCTACAACCATACAGTTGGCGTTACCATGACTATGGTTCCAGCCTAGCCTGCAACCCTGCCATACTTCTAGCTACCAGGGTATATAGGGCTTATACAGGGTTCTGCATTTGATTCTCCATCATTTTTGTAATATCCTTATATAACCCAATCAGAGACTTGGCATGAAGTCCTAAACCCTAAGCCGCGTGGTCAAAAGGGCTTCGGATTCCCAGAGCCCTCCCTACTCTGTCTTTCCAAATTCGACTGAGCCTTTTACCAGGGTTACTATGATTGAGGGCCCTATATCCCCTCAACTATTGAGCGGACATGCGAGTTTCTTGAAGTTGTCTGTACAGAATGCTTACCAGGGAGCCCCCCCAATACACCCTATATCTTTTCATAATCCGCGCAGGGCGGTGAATCAAAAACATTGGGCTTGTAACGGCGGGGTAAGGGGGGGGGGGGGCGGCCCGCGGCAACACGGGTTTTTAATGCACAGCCATGTGGTAGTTTCCCTGAATGCTGACACGCCAATGTCGACCCCAGAATACCATAATATACCATTATCCTTATGACGGGTACACCCAAAAGGTATTTTAGGAAATCCCTATATACAGTATCCCTTATAGGCCCTTAAGGTCTGCCTACTGGGAGAAACTCCTGCATTCTTTAGTTGGCGCATGTTGGACTCCTTGCCTTCTTGAGATGGAAGCACAGGGCGTTCCATCCGTTAATTAAAATCATGTATGTCCTAAGCCCTGAACCCTAAACCCCTAAACCCTAAACCCTAAGCTGGACAGGTCGCCTCAAGAGACTGTACAGAGATAGGTGGTTTGGGAAGGGTTCAAAATTCCGGCTGCACTTTGGGAGTCATTTTCGTATGTTTTGGTGATTCATGCGTAGTTTCCTGTTGTGATGCATGACTTCCCACTTCTGTTTTCTCGGTGAAAAGCCCGCAAATCCTCCGGTTGAAATCCTTGTCTTGAGCCCAATCTCAAACTCGAAAACTCTCATGCCTAAACACCCTGAACCCTGAACGCCCTAAACCCTCTCAACTTGTGATCATGAAGTCTCGCAGCGACGAGTGTGCAGGCAGAGCTTGCAGCAGCAAAGGGCAAGGCCTGGGTTTAGGGTTTTAGGGAAAAAAGTTGGTCTGAGCTTGGGAAAGCAACCTTCGGATTGAAAAACTTGTAGCCGGCACAAAAAAGGCATCTGCACTTCAAACGCCGCAGGGCGCAGAGTGGGAAGTCGGTTCACCTCAACCTCACCTTTCCTTCCTATACCCGCCTCTTTCTGGTATGGGGTCAGGCTGTCGAGTGGAGCTGAATGAAGAAAAGAGTAAGGCCAGCAATATGGGCATTTGAAGTCAAGGACTTGTTAAACTTGTGAGTCCGTGCGACAGGATTGTGTTTTTTTGCGGGTATGCGGACATGTCAGGATGTTGCTGGAATTTAGGTGGTCACCTGTGATTACATATTCCACACTAAGATAGTCCTAAACGTCCAACGACTACAGGACTGTTTTGATGAAGTACGTGGAGGGACTTGTATCTTGAGAAGTTGGTCCCTGTGCGCAGAAAAGGATGTCCACCTTGCAGCCGACATCTTGCTGCGTGATTGCCAGGGTTCTCACGCACACCAGTTGCAAACGTAAGCGGGGCAAATGAGCGATTCACAATATTTCATAATTTGTGACCTCTTGAAACTTTAATTCCTGAACGCAAATCCACCCTAAAGCCGAAATCCTAAATCAGCTCATGACTCATGACCTTACCATCCGAAGAGAACCTAGACCTGACTTCCTTCCAATCAGCCAGGGGCTTAGAAGCCGTGTTTTCTGGAGGTGGCAGACTTGGAGCGCCGTCTACAGCAACAAAATGCTGAAGTGCCCCGGGCAGAACGAGATTCCCAATATATACCCCGTTAATCCCTAATATACTGTGGGACCCATATTTTTCCACACCCTAGCATACTTTTTCAACCCCCTCTTGTTTTTTTTCTATGGTAGTTTCCATTTTTTCCAATATCCCAATACAACCCCAATATATCGACCAGAGGGGGCCATAGGTGTCGACTGCCATTTCCACTTGCAACTTACAAAGGGATTTCTTTGGCTAACGAGACTTGGGAGTGCTATAGGGGTGCTGAGGATATGGGGCAACGGTTCTCGTTAGCCTGGAGGAGTTTACAGTGGTGATTTGGAGAAACTCCAATAATCAATGACGATTGCGCATTTTCAGCAGCAAGCCAGGTTGGTGCACCGCAAGGGCAACAACCAGAAGAAGTTTCGTCCGGACAGGCATTGAAGCTGATTCAGAGTGAATTTTTCGAGTAGCAAGTATAGGTTGTCAGGCAGACGCCGACCCAATCAGATGTAGTACCGTGGCGGCATGGGGCAAACCTTGGACTTCAAATCTTGGACATTCACCGGTGGAGCTTTGTTGTGAGGGAGACTTTAAAAACTCCAGGCATGTTTCGGACATCTGGAGCAATGCCTCGCAGACATTTATCTCAGAAGATGATGTCAAGTGCTGGCGCTGGCACATCACCCTGGCCGATCACTACTTCTCGCCTGCAGGTCGCGGAAATGGAGAAGCATCTGCAGGAGGAGAGGCAACAGGCCAGGATTCTGGGTGCAGTTCCTCCATGCCGTCATGTGTTCTAGTTGAGGAGCATCTGCGTTTGTAGAAGAACTTCGGGAAAACATCCTACCTGCTCCTGCTGGAACCGTGTCTCTTAGGTGTCATGCCTCGATTGAGTCACTTACAGAATTCCGAGCACTCACGTTTCCTCCAGTTTGCCAGCCTCTCTCTTGTGTCAGTTCAGGCCGCCGATTGGAAGAAGCAGCTGGATGAGGAAAAGCGCAAGGCCTGTGATGAGGAAGTTTGAAGTTGAGGGCTTCTCAAACTCCTGGGCCCGTGCGATAGGATTGGTGAGTTTGGGGGGAGTGCCTGCAAACATGAAAGCATATCTCTGCAAATTGGAGGATCCCCGATTCGTATTGTACACCATTAATTATAGCTGTTGACACACGTGCCCCCGCTTCGAGGTGCCGAGTGACCAAGACTATGTTTTGGTGGGGTATATAGAGGGACCTATATCTTGAGAAGTTGTTGCCTGTGCACAGAGAAACATGGCCAAATTGCGGCCGACATCCTGCTGCGTGATTGTTTGGGACCTCAGGCATGCCAACCGCAAACGTGAGAGGGGCTAATAAAAAGTCATTTCATTTGTCAACCCGCCATTTCTTGAGCCTCGGTTCTAGGCCTTAAGCACCTCAAAGGCCTAGAAACCGTGTTTTCTGATTCTGGAGGTTGCAGAACTGGAACGGCGTCTACAGCAACAAAAGGATGAAGTGCCCCCGGCAGAATAAGATTCCCACGGGAGACGTTTGAGGTGTTGACGGTCACCGCTACTTGCAAGTTACAAAGGGATTTCTTGAGACATCGCGGCGGGCATATTCGCAAATTCAGAGCGCAGAGGAACGCTTGGAGCATAGGGCATAGGGCACTACACAAGGATTATGGAGGGTGCGCATGAGCGTGGAGGATTTTTCAGGGTCAATCTTGATAGATGTCCATTGATTTGGCATTTTCAGCGGCAAGCCAGGTCGGTGCACCACAAAGGCAACAGCTAGCAGAAGCTTCGGCTGGACAGGCAGCGTGGAGCTATTTCAGGGTGGTAGTTTGCTCGAGTAGCTTCCAGATGTTGACAGCGAGAATGATACGCCAGGACTCCTTAATTTATGTCATCGTGGGATTGTGGGGATACTATTCAGATATACAGCAGGCGCCGACCCGAGTTTGTAATCAAGCGTAGTAGCGAGACTGCATGGGACAAATCTTGGACTCTCCCTGGTGGAGCTTTGTTGTGCGGGCCCCTTCTTTCGGAAATCTAGAGCAATGCCTCCCAGACATTCTGTTCAGAAGATGATGTCAAGTGCTGGCGCTGGCACATCATCCTTGCCGGCCACTCCTTTTTGCCTGCAGATCGCGGAGATGCAGAAGCAGTTGCAGGAGGAGAGGCAACAGGCAAGGATTCTGGGGCGGTTCCTCCATGCTGTCATGTGTTCTAGTTGGAGCATCTGCGTTTGTAGAAGAACTTCGGGACGCCACAGAGATCCTACCTGCTCCTGCTGGAAGCGTGACTCTTAAGCTTTCGTATCTCCATCCGGGTAATCGGTTGAATGTGTGCTCACCTCAAAGGACTTGGAAGAAGCTGGTCTTTCTCAACAAGAAAATATGCGGTCCCCTCCCCTTTCAAGAAGAAATTCACATGTGTCCACATTGTGCCAGCTCTTTCTGGTGCGGATTCAGGCTGTCGATTTGAAGAAGAAGGCGGGTGATTGTGACATTTCACGCATTTCTGAAAATCGGGCGGGGCCCCCAGTACATATTCCACACAACGATGGTCCTTACTGCGGGTATCCCGTCTTCAAGGTACCCAGTGACTAGGACGATAGATTGGTAGCGCATATAGATTGAGCGAGAGTTTTCCTTCAGGAGTTGGTACCAGAGTGCAGAAGAACATCACCTCCTTGTAACTGACATCCTGCCGCGCAGACCCTAAGCTCTTGACCCTAAGATCCCAAGGCAACCTAGACCTGAAATGAGCTATAGTCTAAACTCCTGAAAAGGGGTTATTGGGGGATTATATGGGGGACTCTCGGGGTTGCTGAAGTAGATATTAGGAGTTAAGACTATGGGTCAAGTTGTTCTTGGACTTAGAAGCCGTGTTTTCTGAAGGTGGCAGAACTGGAGCGGCGTCTACAGCAACAAAATGCTGAAGTGCCCCCGGCAGAAAGAGATTCTTGCCGGAGGGGTTCCAGGAGTCAACGGTCACCTCCACTTGCAACTCAACAATGGGATTTCTTCAGAAGGCGTAGCATTGAATATTGAGACTTCGGCGTGAACAGAATCGGAGCCCTTATGGACTTGGGGATACATCAGGAGGAACCCCCCCCACCCTACAATCCCTATCATCCCTTACAGTCACTATTACAGGGTTGGGGGTCCACCCAGGCATACAGGACACTACACAAGGATTATTGTGGCACGTCCCCACTTCCATGGAGGATTCCCCAGCTTTTTGAGAAATTTCCATGGGGGGTCCACCTAATCCATGCTGAATTTGTGTCTTCAGCCGCACGCCAGGCTGGTGGACCGCAAGGGCAGCAGCCAGCGGAAGCTTCGTTTGGACAGGCAGAGTGAAGCTTTTTCAGGTTGGTGTTTCGTTTGTCCGTTTTTACAGGTTGATCAAGGATAAGCCGAGGCTCCTTAGATGTTGCGCAGCCGTCGACCCAGATGAAGTAGGATTTAGGAGGCAGTTGTAGAACCGCGGCTGCGTGGGACAAATCTTGGACTTCAAACCACTTTCAGAACCGGAGCTTTGTTGTGGGGACTCCTGGAAAAGTAGTTCTAGGCATCCAGAAAGCCACAAACACCAAGAAGGTGAGATTTCAAGACTGTAAGGGGGCAACGTAGGTATCAATTACAGACTTGGATCCAGCGGGTAAGTCCTGATCGTGGATATGGCCCTTTTGTCAATATCATGTCTTCTGAGGAAGAGAGCTCGGAAGGCTCTGCCACCGTGCTGCAGAACTACACATAGTGGCTTAGTATTCGTAATGTTACTATGAATATTCTTGTTCTTCTTATTATTATTGTTCAAATTCCTCTTACTATTCTTATTAGTAGTAGTGGAGGGTCAGGGAACTTCGTCACAAGGGTCTTCTGTGTAAGGTTTTGGGGGTAACTTGGGCCTGGCTCGGGGGACTTCGTTAGTAGATTGAAAGTGGGAACATCTGGGGTTATTGTGCGGCTTATTAAATGCGCTACAAAACCCTAAACCCTAAACTAAGCCTAATGAGATGCCCTTGACCCTACCAGTAGCCTCTTCATTGATATGGTAGCTCTGCATCCCTCCACCATGCGAAGAAGTCGCTCAGCATTGAGCACAGTGATTTCTTGCATATATTCATCTACAGGGAGTTCGGGTTATCTCACATCGGCTGGGCTTTTTACCCATCGAGCAGCGTCCACACTGGGGGACCCAGTTCAAGAGCATCTACTAGAATAGATGTCATGCCAACACAATTTGTGCAATTGTGCTGTTTCTACAGCGTCCACAGGGTCTGAGCGCGTGATGCGGCCTGTCTTTCTGGTATTGCTTGCTGTATGTTGCATGCTGTGATATGAGACATGTCCACATCCATGCTCTACATGAGTAGTATTTTATTGGGGGATACTATGGTACCCAATATAGAGTAAGATTATATCCTTCATTTGGGGTATAGTATTTCATGTAAGGAATATTATCTTACTGGGTTTAACCACCAAAAACACCAAAAACACGCTACTCACATGGGGAATCAGAAGGAAACTAAAACTTAAAGCTTGTGATCTCTTCAAACCCGAAGTCTGCAGCAGAACGGGAACATCCACCCTTACGCCGGGTTGTCCTGGAATCAGCATCTACATGGGGGCTACCATTTTGCAATGTGCAAATGACCATTTTGCAATGTGTAAAAATCCCGCTGATGCGAAATCTTCCCAATACCAGCGTCAGCGTCCGCAGCAGATGACAGATGTGTATTCTCACCGAGTGATGTGTGTTGACCCCGGCGCAAGAAGCTGCCATTTTGTATGTAGGATAATTGATAGTTTCCCCTTTGGCGGCTTAAGGGGCCATATTGGTAAACTAAGTTGGGGGCCCTTTTAAAGTACAAGCAGTCACTTCAAGTATTTCATAGGGATGTGTGTCCGGGAAAGCTAAGCATCGATAAGAACCAGACCTCTAATTGTTGGAGAGGTGCGGAGGGAGATGAGGTCTGGGCTAGTTGCCCCCTCCCCATCCCATCTTCTCATGCAGGCCTGCATCGTTAACATGATAAGGAAATTTCCTTTATCTCGAAAGTGTTGGCATCATGGATCATCATGTTTGGGCGCTGCTAAGGGTTCGAATCCTGCGGGCCCCAACTCCTACGTCCTAAATCTCAAAAACTTAGCCCGACATCCTGAATCCAAAGCCATCCCTGCGGCTACAAGTCCTTAAATAGTACCTAGTGTGGACCTACCTAAAGTCTACAAGTAGTGCCTATTTGATCCCTAGGGTTCTAGAAGTTTTCACCACGGAAGGCTCCGGGGTCTAGCCCCGCCCGTGAGGGCGCCAGGACGACTAAGAGTTGGAGTGTTTGGAGATGCAAGCTGTGGTTTAAACTCCTTAAAGGGGGGTTATATAGGGGATTATATAGTGGAGTATTACAAGTTTAATTCAGGAGGAGTTATGCTTGCTTACGGGTAGGGGAACCTATAGGGGGTTGGTGGGGACCCATGACTTTCTGGACAGCTCTTCGCAATCGCTTTCCTTTTGGTCTCTTCCTGCGCCTCTTTGTCAGTTTCCTTGAAGGCAAAGATGCATGGCATGATTGGGGGTTCTTTTATGACCCGCGAGCGCACAACATGGGGAGCAGAAGGGTAAGCGCTCTTTTCAGGACATGCTGAATCCTGACTACTTGCAGCCTACTTCAATTCTAGTAGGGTCCGGAAGGGGCTGATTTTTTGAAAGGGTCGGCACACACTTGCCGGCTCGGGGCAGGCATAATAATATTTGGTAGGTTGCTAAAATTATGGCCCTCGTTCTGACGCTCTAAATGCTAGGAGCGGTACTATAGTGGGAACCCCAAAAAGAGATCCATTATTTTGGCTACCTCCCATCTTTCTAGATACAGATTGTGTGCATCTCCGCTTAGCTGGCCACCGGGAGTTGCCGAGGGTAGGTCTCACTCCTCTACGTCAAAGTAACACTTCTGCACAGGCTATGGTACCCCAAGGAAAGCCCAATTAAGACAGAGTGGGACAAACAAGACATTAACGAATCTTCATGCTGCATGTCGTTGCCTTGTGGAGCCCCAGAGGTCAGAACCAATATAATAGGGTATATATAGGGGCTATATATAGGGATAATGGAAAGAAAATGGAAACTTCTATAATAGGGTTATATGGGTAGTTTGCAGACCATGCAGACCTTTCTGAAGGAATCCCAGAGATGGAGTCATGTGGCTTAAGGCTCAAGGTGAGCTAAACCCCAAACCCTAAACCCTAAATCACTACACCCTGCGATGCCATGCTGCCAGGAGCCCGTCAGATTTGGGAGTGAGCGTCGAGTACCTTTGCGCAACTCTCCTCCAGGACCATAGTATGACTGATGGGGATCATATGGGTTGTTACACTGGGATTATATTCGGATTATAATGGAGAATCAAATGGAAAAAAAAACGGAAAATGACATGGAAACTAGGGAATATGTAAGATTTAGGGTTTAGAGATGAGGGCTTAGGACTTCAGACTTGGGTGGTTGTCAACATTATGTTCCCTTTTTGGGGTACCCTAAATATTAGGTGCCGTATTATTATAGGGATCCAAACAGGGACCATCATTTTGACAACCACCCATATGAGCTATAGTCTAAACTCCTAAATGGGGGGGTTAGATAGGGGAGGATTATGGGGCTCATTCGGGGGATACTAGGAGTTTAGACTATAGCTCATATGGCAACCCCATCCCTGAACATTGGAGCCCTCCAGCAGTCTGATGGGTCACCACAAATCATAGAACTTAGGAGGACCCCCCACCCTATAATAATGGTATAATAGGCCTATAAGAGGACCCTAGTATAATTGCCATTATCCCTTATGGTCACTATTACTGGGTGGGGGGTCCACTTAACATAGAACCAAGAGTTGCTTTCTTACTCCTTGTTGTCTTAGTCCTTGTTCAGTTGTGATTCACCTGAGGACAAGAGAGCTCGTGAGTTCAGAAGTCCTGTGACGATTCTTATTAATTCGCAGGGGTCCCAGATGTAGAATCCCAGTCCTGCAGCAGGTGTCTGAAAAAAGAGATCAGGTAGGATCCTAAACCCTAAACCCTAAACCGAAAACGGGATCAGGTAGGTTTCTCCTCGTCAGCTTAAGTGCGTGCCGCCTAGACACAAGTATAGTCCCCCTTAAGTAGATAGAATATGGCTTCTGGTATGTTCTGAGCAGATCCCCATATACCCCATATTCTATCTACTTAAGAGAGACTGTAGGTAGTAGGAGGGTTGTGAGCCCCGACAGTCACACGCGTAGGCGTGTTTTTGAAGGTCATCTCGACACAGGCTACCCTAGAATCTGTGTAGGGCTTCCATAGTTCCCTGAGGTCTCAAAAGTGTCTTTCTATTATCGTATAGGGTTTCCATCAGTTAGGGATCCCTCCCGTTTTGGGGAATTTTTAGAAGTAAGAGGATTATGGCATAGCAGGTGTATGCACTGGGTCCAGAAACTCCCATATCTCTGACGGTTGTACCTGCTTCCCGCAAGGAGTTGGAAGCGCAGGGTCTCCCTTCAACATCCAGCCTCCAGGCGCCGAAGGGTTCGTCGCAATTACGTAGGCTTTGGGTTCGTTTTCTAGTTCTGAAATTTGAATAAAGATTTACGAGCATAGGGAAGACCTAGCTACTTGTAAGTTTGCACTGTCTTGAGTACCTAGGGTCGGGCGCTGACTGGCTGGACTTGGATATGGGTAGATGTATCTTAATTAATCCCCTCCCCTAACCCACAGATTCAAATAGTAAAGGGGGTGTTAATTCAGGGAGGAGGGAGTAATCCCCAAATAACCCAAGTATGACCCTAGTGTCCTTTCCATTTTCCATCCCGATACCCTAAACTCTAAACAGTAGTTTCGATGTTCTTTGTCTATTCTCCCCATATGCCCCATACTCTTACGGGAATCCCATCTAGCTGGTTGAGTGGCAGGCCATGGGTTCTGCGGTTCAGGGCTTAGGGTTTTCAGTTTAGGGTGCGCCCTAAACCCAATCGTAATCTGGGGACCCAAGTCTATAGATGATACATACTTTGGGCCTTAACCAGAGTTTAATGACTGTAGCTACTTTGGGCCTTTTGTGATCCTAGAAGGTAGGTGACGTAGAAAGAGCCAAGAAGGCTCTTATTTACATACTTGTGGGGCTCAGGTAATGGATTTGTGATTGTAGGGGCTACGTAAGCCCTAGACCTGAAACTCATTAAGCCCTAAACCCTTAACCCTAAACCCTGAAGCTGCTTGTGCGATGCGCGTGTCTAAACCCTGAACCGCTGGCTCTGTTTTTTTGAGCTGGGAGCTTGACCCTCCAGACTTCCTGCAAAATCTAGGGTTTATGCAGGGATTATAGGGTCATGTGGGGAGAACTTCGGGGTATATAGGTGTTCTATAGGGATATAGGGCTTATAAAGGGATATATAGGCATTCTGTAGGGTTGTATACAGATTGTATAGGGCTATAATCAAATTACACAGGCTTCAGGGAGATTACCAGAATAATGGAGAATCACTTGGACAAGAAACTGGAAAATTAAATGCAAATCGGGCACATCTAGGGGTCTTCACGCATAATTACCAACACTATGGCGGCAAGTTCCGTGTAGAATTCTAGTATAGGGCACCTCAAACAGACGTCAAGAAGACATTGATAGTTGTGCGTCTCTCCCAAATCCCGTTGCACCCAGGATGTCGGGGCTGAGCTCAAGCGTCGCACTGAAGCCGCTACGCGCCAGGCCTCACAAAGACTTTAGGGTTTGGGGCTTTGGAAGGCTTCTAGCAGGGCTGGCCTAAAAAAAACCCAAACCGCCCAATAAACAGCCAAACATATTCCTCGGGTTCCAGGACAGATAGAGTTTACGGCAAGTAGGGAATTCGTTGGCGTTCTGACACCAATTGTCTGGGCTTGAACAGAGAAATCTTCAGGGACCCTGGAGGTACTAATGAGTTCGGGAGCCTAGTTGTAATGGGCTGCAGTAGGCTTGCAGTGGTCTTATGAGAGGGATAGCATGTATTACCAAACTCCAGCATCCCTCAAAGTAGACGTCAAAGATCTGTTTGACGAGGAGGTCTGCAGAGGTCATTGTCATTGTTTCATTGTTATCCCACAGTGTCCAAAGTACCTATATGGTGCAAAGTATGGTTTCTGTTGTAGTAATTTCCCTCATGGTTTGGGTAAGTAGTCCCTTTATGGGTACTTAGGACCCCTTGGGTATAAAAGGGTGCATTGCCGGCTCAAAGGATCTTCCCCAGCTGCCCTAACTGGCAGTCGAATGAAGACGTTTCATGCCTTGTCCCCCTAATATTGAACCCCCCATGTTAAATACTCACTATATATATATACACATCAATTTACCGGGAACATTTAATGTTGGTTTTTAAATAAGGTGGGATTAACTGAGGATGCATCCCAACATGTTTGGGTTTCCAAGGCCTTGCCTCTGCTGGTGCTCACTGCCCTCACCAAAATGCATGGAATTTCAGACGCCAAATAGGCTGTTTACCAGGAACTGTTGCGCTTTACGTGGCCCATTTTGGGGTTTAGGGTTTAGGGGCTCCGGGGAACTGTAACTTTTCTGTGGCATGGACATGCCCGCTCCGAGTCTGACTGTTCCGCTCACACCTATGACATGTAGAAGTAGTCTTGTAATGCGGTAGCATCCCATCCGCGTGCTGATTCAGCTATCGATAGGAACTATGTCTGATTCCTCGGGAACCCTCCCCCCAGTTTACTACCTTTCAAACTGAATAAGGTTCTAGCTGAATGGAAAGCCGACGAAACGGTGGATTGAGGAAATCTTGCACCACCTCATATACCCTATTCCCTTGGGATTACAGTATCACAAGGTTCTCTTAACTCCAAACGGCACAAAACTCCTCCCTTCACAGAATCACTGCCCATTTGACAAGGGTGACGAGCCCACCTCCTACGTGAAGCTTCTGGAAGGCAGTGGGTTTCAGTTAAAGTCCCCAAGTTCAGTTTGCATGTGGCTTTCTAAACCTTAGGGCCTAGGCCCCTTTGCGGGGTCCCCATAGTAAGGACCCCAATTAATGTTATTTGTGTATATATTGGGGCTCATAAGCTCCCACATGGGGAGCTTCCCGACAACGACCTATAGCACACCAAGTGGGTGTGCCATCTTAGAGAGCTTCCTAAACAGAACCTTACTTTGGAGAATAACGACATGACCAAGTCATAACTTATCAGAGGCATTCTGATACTTCCTTTAGCCAGCTGGCAGTCACGAGTCTTCGAGCGCTCGCGCGGGAAATTGCACAATCAGTGTAAATATGTATATTTATATATACATATATATACCAACATATTCATGTGTATATACAAGACCGAGGCACCCCGGTGAAAGAACTTGCAGCCAACAGTACTTCTCAAAACGGGGATCTGCGCATCCCCCCAAAATGCATTAAAATCCACTATGGACTTCCCATGATGGGCCCATGAGTTCTTCCCAACGGCCCCAGGCGTCTGGACTCTAGGCATGGCCATATTCACATTCTGCTTGTTTCCTTTGGAGTACTCGAAGGATCAGGTACTCTAAGTAAGCAGGTTCAGAATGGGAATAGCTGGGGTTCTGACATATTTTGTAAATGGGTCCTTTCTCTTGGGGTCCTTACTACAGTTTTCATTCTCCCCAGAACACCCTACAAACCCAAGTAGGGGCCCACCCAGGAATGAGGTCAAAGTGGGTAAAAGGTAGCCACTTTGGAGTCCTGGTATCATACTTTGCCTCAGAACCCTGGAATCTCTGGGCTGCTGTTAAGGCATCTAGAGCAATGTTACCATGATATGGGTATATGGGGGTTTCCCAAAATTAGGGGTACCATTTTGAGGGTCCCCATAATAAGGATTATAATATATTGGGGTCTATATTGGGTTCCCATTATTTATGGAAACTACCATATAGTAAGTACTCGTAATGGGGTCTACTTATTAAAGTGAGTTTCGAAAAAAATCCTTAGCTGCAACCCCATCTTAGCGCAGTAGTGCAGCCGGCACTGGCTCTGAAGTAAGTTGCATGTTCTTGCACCCAGGAGTCATGCTTTGCCTAACTCTTCACCTGTAATACCGAAGGTTTAGCGTTAAGGGTTCCGGGTTTAGGGAAGCTAGAGTATCCAAGAAATGCGAAGAATTTGTAAGTGCCAGGCTCGCAGAATGTTGGCCCTGCCACGCATTACTTGCAACCTGGCTGCTAAGTCACGCTGCCTCACGCTGTGTCATGGGGAGATTCTTGGGCGGGGGGGAGGGGGGGGGGGTTCAGTTCCTGGATTGCTATTTCGAAGCTGTACGAACTGTAATTCCGGCAATCTCCTACATAGAGAACTCCCAACAGTTCCCCGGGTGTAAGTCCGCGCGTGTTTGCCTATGGCTTATGGCAGTGGGAAATCAATCTTCTGAAAGCACATTGCAGGCGCGCAGCAAGTACACATGCATGTGTGCGTGTTGTTTGGCGCAATTAGTAAACATGTCAGTTTCCTTTAATATGGGGGCCCCAATATGAACCCGAATATCTATAATCCGTATTATGGGGACCCCCAAAAAGGTTCTCCTAATTTTGGGAAACCGTTACATGTTAATAAGGAATCTGCAGGGAGCAGTAGGCATGCCCTTGGTAGCTTGTGAACGGAGGCCTGACACAACTTGATGGCGACGGCAAAACCACCATTCTCCGTCTTGGTAGGGTTTAGGGTTTAGGGTTCGTATAGGGGTTATATAGGGATAATGGAAAAGAAAATGGATACTACTATTTAGGGTTCAGGGTTCAGGGCCTTGGAAATGTAGACCCCTAATTTAAAAAAACCCTCCCTTAGTGGGATCATGAAAGGGATCCTGATAGTAAGGCCCTTAAATGGAGGGGGTTTATTAATCATGGGTCTACATTGTCCATCTTGGCTTTGTTCCTCTCATGTCTCGACTTCCGATTGTAGCCATTGCAGCTTGTTAGTATTGGTTCCCAGTACTGTTTTCTTTTTCTCAAATGTTCCATATGCTTCAGGTGGACCTCCCACCCAGTAATAATGACTAGAAGGGATGGCGGTGATTGTGTTGGGGTGCTTATGGTCCTGTTATACCAATATTACAAGGGGAAAGGTCCCTAAAGTATGGTGAGTGGCATAATAACCCACTTGGTAGTTTCCTTAAATAGGGGGCCCCCAATATAGATCCCCAAATGCTATATTTCTTATTCCGGGGACCGCCAGTAAGGTACCCCAAATTTTGGGAAACCACCAAAACCCTAAACCCTAAACCTATATGTCCCCCCCTTGAAAAGGGTACCAGGACCCACTTGTGTGTTTCCTCCAGTGCCCAAGGTGCTGTGCTTCTAGCACATCGTTTGGCGACCTCGTCCCGGCCCTAGAGCTTTTTTTTCCAGGGTATGAGAATGTTTGAGGCTTATAGAGCATAGGTTCCGATCTCTAAGGAAGTGAGTGAGGAGATAGTAACCTTGCATGATCTCTAGGCCCTGCACCCTTTCTATCCTCCATCATTAGCAACAGGAACCTTGCATTCTGTTACTTTGAATGCGCCTCTCCTGTCTTTACGTTCATATGGCTACCAGCATTCCTACTTCACCCCAAGATACTATAGTGGTTTTCATTTTCCTTTCCATTATCCCTATGGTATATTGGGGTGTTTAGGCATAATGGAAGAGAACATGGAAACCACTTTGAGGTGGAAGCCTTGAAGTCTTACTGCGAAGATTGGGACTTGCCGGTGGCAAGGACCTACGTTTGGCTGCTTGACTGCCATGGGTTGAGACGCTTGTGCGGTGTGTCTGGGGTCCACGGACTTTCTTCTTCCTCGTCTTTGGAGACTACCACCCCAAAGCGCTCGAACTCCCTCATTCACCCCATGAGACGTTCGACAATTCAAGTGTTTCGTGACATGCAAGTCTTGCAAGATCTCATACCTGAATGCCCTACCCAATCGCCAACTCTATGGAATTTGTGTTGCTCATCTATGCAGCAACATGTGAGTAATTTTGTTCATGACACGGCCACAAACTTCCAGACTAATTACCCCAAACTGCAAAAGCCCCGACCCAAGGCAATAAACACTGTGTGCCAGATGCGAAACAACACCCCGTACCTGAAGGTAGCAGTTTCCCAAAGTAGGAGGACCCCAATATAGACCCCAACATACTATAGTCCTCATCATCGGCATCCCCAAAACAGTGCCCCTAACTTTGGGAAACCCTAAACCCTATATAACCCCAATCTAACCCCCATATACCCCCTATGTAAACTCTTTAAAGGGCCATGATAGGGACCCCCCAAAAAGGTTTCGGAAAACCTTATGCCAGCTGTCCCAGGCTAGAGAGCTTCTCAGGAGACTCTCAGACCACGCCTGCGGATTCGACACAGCAGGCTGCGTGCCCCTCAAAGATCCTAGGGTTTAGGGTTTAGGGTATTATTCATATAGGGGTATATAGGGATTATAAGGTGTGTGTATATACATATATATATCGGTTATATTGGGATAATGGAAACGAAAATGGAAGCTACTATTTGGGGTTTAGGGCCACCCCTGGTTTGGCACATGGACCCTAATGTAGAATATTGGGGTTATATAGGGATAATGGAAAGTACAATGGAAGCTACTATTTAGGGCTTAGGGTTAAGGATGTTCAGGGGCCACAGGCATCTCTACCAAGGACTCTACAGGTGGAAACTTGGCAAAGAAGAGTAGCTTCAGTGACACTACCAGGACCCTCCTTGTACACTTAATTGGGGCTATACGGTCCCTAACAGTGGGTACTTAGGCCCTAATAGAGGGTAGGAGGAGGGTCTAGGTAGTGAGAAGGCGGGGCTGCAAGAGGATAGAAAGGTTCACCCGTCAGGACTAATCTGAAATGGTTCAACACGCCGCACGTGGTTACCAATAATGTTATTGAACACTCCGTTTATGAAACCCGTTGCTCGTTCTTGAGACCTCTACCTTGCCGCTGCTGCTATAGAAACGACTAGCGATGCCCTGTACATCAAACTTCGCTAAGAGCAGCACGCATTACGACAACCGTTCTAGCAATTTCACTGTCAGTTTCAATGTTTGTGCTTAATAGCCGCCTGTTTCCTGAATCTGGTCCTCCCTCTGGCGCCCTTCCAAAGCCGAAGTCGAAGTGCACACTGAGGGTGCCCGAACAGAGCCCGCAACTTTACGATCAGCCTTCTTCGCATTTTCATGCTAGGTCGGGAAGACCCAAGTCATAATCAATAAATATCCTAATTTTCTTAGTCTACATAACAAAGTATTTCATGATTTGTCTACCTAGTTCTCATGTAAAGGAGCTCACAGACCACTGGATGCCGAGGAAGCGCGCATGCGACGAATCGGCCGTGCCTGGTTGGTGCTGTCTCCATGCGATGTCTCTTCCTTTGTAGGACCGACTGCCTTCACTGGGTTGCTACGTCCGTATTTTGGAAAATTATGTTGAATCATTCAATAGCAGCCCTCAGCCCCAATTACTGCAAGCTATTCAAAAGCGCAACGCTTTATGGATGCATAGGCCAAAACGCGCTTGCAAGTACAGAGTCCACAGCCGCCAATGTGACTATAGGGTTTAGGGCTTAGATTTGTGTTGAGGTTTTAGGGCCAGTCAACGTCCAATTTCAGAATTGCACGAGCCGTGAGCGCTGCTTTCAGTTTTATTCGCATAGCTGCTCACCTTCGCTTTAGATCAGTACCTGTAGCTGAGGTAATCTTCTGAAAAAATCCCAGGTAGCTTGCTCCCTAAAGCGCTTGAAGGATGTGGATCCTGCCTTGCACAGACACTCGGCGCAGAGCGGTTAGACTCCCAGGGTTAAGGGTATACGGATATAGGGGCAGGGTATGTGAGCTGCAGTTCTTGGCAGGGATGCGATTGAACCGTGCCAGACAGGCTTTGTGGGATTTCTGTGGCTTTCACTATTCTACGGAATTGTGGCTGCATTACTGGGACTTGCGTTATGTTCGGTTTTTTTTGATGCTGGCCACTGCCTGGGTGACAATTCTCATGTCAACAGCCGTCGTTGCCGGACCGGACGTCGTCATCAAGTTCTTGTCATCGTTACTGTGTCTGGCGAATGATGACTAGTGTTATGGTCATGGTATTTCTATTTTTACTTATAATCCCTCATCCCTGAACTTTGTAGCCTTGCCCGAATAAATGCAGGCTGCGGCAAGCCATGGTGATGGGAGGCGACGGTCTCGAAGTTGGGCTGCTGGCTTCGCCACAGGAGGCCTCAGGGCCAAGAAAAAATGTTAAGGAGTTTTCAAAACTGGGTTTGAGAGGGTTATGTAGGGATTCTAACCTTATTTAGGTATTCTGGATTATATAGCAATTATGTACGGTTAAGGGATATGACCCTAATTATGGAGAATGTGGAAGGAACATGGGAGATTAAATGGACACTATAGTTGTAGGGATCGTCCCTTTGTGGGGTGCGTGTAGGAACACTTTGGGGTATACGAGCTGAGCCAGGGTCAATCTTCCCAGCCGCTTTTGGAGGGTATGATAGACGCCTCTTCTGATTTGGAACTATCCTAGCAAGGATAGAGCCCCACCCCCTACACCATCCACATTGGAGAGAACACTATGCATGGGTGGGGCTACATTAGTGGCCCCTACACTATCTGGCTTACCCAGCAGATAGACCCCATCGAAAGAACTCCCAAAACCTTCAGCCCCAAACAGCCGAACAGCAAACCTTAAACAGCCCACCCTACAGACAACTCCCAGCCCTATAGCTGAACAAGTCCAAAACCCCAAGTAAGCCTCAGCCTCACGTAGACCCTGCCACTACCCTCTACTTAGGCTTAAGTACCCACTCTTAGGCGCCCCACAACCTCAATTAATCCTCCTTATTTACAAAAGACGGGGGGCTTTCAGAAACAAGGTTTGG
>CAJNIZ010000906.1:15516-30588 GCA_905231905.1 Symbiodinium pilosum
TTCAGCGCACGCAGGCCAATTAGTAACACTATAACTATACAAGGAATATGGAACCATAATATTGGTAATTATTTGGGCCCCTATATTTCCTTGGGTACTGCACCCTCCCAGGAACAGTTGGTCAGTAACTATAACATGAATAATGAATACATAATACAGCCCTTCGTATATCTCCTATCATAAGCTGTTACTGGGGACGGCAGTAACCAAACAATACCCGACAAGGGGAACAACTGACAAACTACCCATGGAAGGTCTTCATGCAGCCAAGACTCCGAAAACGTTTCGCACCTGAGGAAAGGTTGGAAACTCGCAGTCTGCAGGGGGACTTCTCAGTATTTTTCATTACTCGGCTTCCACCTTCAAGGATTCGAGGTTGTATAGGAATAATGGAAAGAAAATGGAAACGACTGTAGTAAATTTGGGGTTATATATACGGATAGTGGAAAATAAGATAGAAACAACTAAAATGGTCTGCGTACTCAGCCAGTGCAACCAATGAGCTTCCCGATTGACTCATTTCAATTCCCAACACCCACCTCAAGAATGGCAAACCTGGCACACCGGCACGTGCAAGCCGAACAAATATTCCAACTGAACACAGTAATGCCCCCCATCATAACAACGATAGTCACCACCATCGTTTGAAATTGCAACCATCTCCTCTCAAAAGCCTCTCGAAAAACTTTGAATGCTTGGAAACAAGGCAGTTTAGGGCTTAGGGCCTTGTAGCGCTTCAGCAGAGTCCCCGTCTCTTCCGCCAGTGTTGGAATAGCCAAGCAGGGTCCGCACTGCGGATTTCCTGCTGCATGGGCATTTCAAGCGGATGCTAGTGCCAACACTGGGTTGCTGTTGAGGAACTTAAATTAAATTACCATGACGGGTATATATAGTAAGTAATAGGGCTTCCCTGAACAGTAACTTAAGCTCAGTTCCTTAACAGCAACTCAGGACAGTGCTGACATCTTTTCAGCGAGTTTGCACAGATTCGTCTGCAAGCAGCCTTTCTGCTGCATACATTCGCAGCTCCGAGTCTGCTCGGAACCGTTCACAGCCCCACAATTTTTTCGGGGGGGTGAAGCCTAAAACTAATCGTCGCAATTAATGGCATTCTTTCCTGGCAGGTGCTGACATCAAAGACACACAAAGCCCTCCAACTCTATAAGCCCAGTTTTCATTTCACTGTCCATGTTCTTTCCATTCGGATTTGCATTGTTCCTCTAACTACTGCCACTACTGCAGCTTCTACTTGGCAGGCGCATGAAGTTCAGCACACAGGACGTCACAATTGGGCACGTGCCATTTGCATTAAGTCACTAGATCCATAATAAGTCAGATCAAAACCAACAAATTCCCCCTCCTTAAACCTCGTCAGAAAACTGGAAAATCACAGGTAGAGTGCGCAATGCACATGTTCTGCAGGCTCTGGGCTGGACATGTGTTAAGCACCATGCGCACTCGGCCCTCACGCGTCTGTCAAAGCACGGCTATGCATCCACTAAACGAGTCAACGTTCCCATTGCTTCTATGACCCCGTTATGTGTGGACAACGTTAGAATATTTAGGAAGAAAAATAAATTAGGCGAAGAACGAGTGAGCAATTGAATAAGTTTTCTTATACCATTGGTGATATTAAAACTGTTTTGGGACAAAAACATCATGATATTAATGGTCGCGGTTACTTGCGCCACGAGCTATTAAAGGTCTAAAAGATTGAAAGGTCGTTAATTTTAGTGTGGATGCTTTATTTAAGTGTTTGAATTTGTGATGTTGTTGTTTTTTGTTGGCTCGGCTTTTGTGCTATGTTTTGCTATATGATTGGATACATGTTTCGATTTTTTGTTTAAATGTTTGAGCCAACGCTTGAGCCACACATTTAGGGTTGTAGGGTTCCTAAAAACAGAATCTGAAGCCCTATTTGAGGGTTAAGATTTTTCTCAAGCACTTGAGCCGTTAGGGTCGTTTTGGGTTGCAACCACAAAACCCCCAAAGTCAAAACCCTCAACCCCAAACTAAAACCCCAAACCACGACCGCAACCCTGAAAGACGCCACACCAGTGCTTCGTTCTGAATGAAGCGGGGGTCGTCAAAGAACAGCTCCACCTGTCGCGCGCGCAGTGGCCATTGTTAAGCTTAGGGTTTCGACTCTCACAACTCGCATAAGGCAGGCAAGGCAAGACACGTCCAGGTCCAACACTCTCACTGTACACTCACTGCCCTGGCCAGAGTCATCGCAGACAGCTTCTTCAACCAAAACCGCCAAACGCTCAACTACCAATACACCGCGCAAGCACACGAGACTCCAGCACACGGCAAAAGATGTTGCGCATTCCTGTAGCTGGCAAAGGAGGTAACGACTAGAGCTATCCACTATTTCCAAACAGTCACCTAGAGGAAATTGATAAAATAGCCCCAGGACATCCTGATGCCACAATGCGACCATATGCCTAAGCCAAGCCCACCAGTAAATTTAAAAGTCTGACTGTGCCGCATGGCAATGCTTGGCGCTGGTGGCCTTGCACTAAAACTACAAATCTCAGCCTTGCTAAGCACAATAGCACAATGTGAGATGAGGTCTTTCCAGGAAGCCATTTCCTTGCTTCTGGAAAGTCTATAAAAGTCTCACCACTAATTATGCAATACCTGCGCAGGGCCTCATCGTGTCGCCCCACGGAGCGCTTCTGTAAGATGAGTCCATTGGTCAACAGCATCATAGCCAGTGACATACTCTCCCGCCATGGTTCCGATGAAGCCCACCATAGCCAGCCTTCCATGTTCCAGTTCAAGTGTTCGGACAGCTTCGAAATCTGTGTATTCGAAGATGGACCTCTTCCTTAATCCGGCGGGGTCCCCAAAGTCCCCAGGTGCCCGGCCTTTGTCTGTCCAAAAGACAGTCTCGAACCAGCCAGAAATCAGAAACAGGATCCCGAAGGCTTCTGCAGACGGACTTGCAAAGATAGCACCAAAACCACTGGGCACATCAGTGAGAGATGATGCCTTCAACTCCCCAAAAGCCCCTGTCAACACGAATGGGAAGCGATAGCTGTGTTGGGCGATGAGACCGACCACTGCCAACATAGCCACGCGACCATGTTTCAGCTCTGCGCCCCTGTAGCGGTCGAACTTCTCTTCATCACCTGTTGACAAGTTGAGGGGATCCCAGCGCTCCATTCCCTTGCTGGGATCGACCAATGGCATAGTAGCGCCAACGGTTCCTGGCCAGGGCCCGAACTCCCCGGACATGCCCCAGGTCATCCCAAGACTTCCTCCCATAAGACCTGGTTTCGCTGCGCTTGTCTCTTTTTCTGCTGTTTTTGCCGCTTTGGATCCAGCCGTTGCCTCTGTCTCGCCACCTTTAGCCTTGCGTTGGGTGCGGGAGCTTGCGAAGGCCACAGCACAAATGGCGAGTGGGAAAGCGCCAACGGAACCACACCAGGAAGTTGCGCCTTTGCGAATACCCTCCGGTCTGCGACTGTTCCCGGGATCCTTTGTGTTTGCAACTGCTGGAACGAAGGTGACAGCGCCCAAGTATATCAAGCAGGCTGCGCAGGCGCCAGCGAGGAAAGTGTAAGGCCTCATTGCGCGAAAAAGTGAAGGCAACACCGGAGCAGGCTCTCAAAACTTGGGCCAAAAGGGCTTCCGTACTACTGACTGCCAGAACTGCGCTCAAGTCTGTTGATGCATCACACCTCCTTTCTCAAGGGGCATAATTGCAGGAAGCTGGTATAGCAAAATTGGCTATGGAAAAATATGTCCTTTTGATTTGCTTCAAGAACTCACACACTGCGCTTCACAGGTTGCAGTCACAGGCAAGGCATTGCAAAGCGAGACAGATGCACCTGAAGGATGATGTCCGTATCGCCGCCGTCCAAGATGCTCTGTCTTTATACATCTTAGAGGCACCTTGCCCCATTAGGCTTAGTGTTATTCTTAGCTTTGGATTTATGGGTAGAAGTGTATTGAAGGTTGTGGAATTGGGATTTTATGGTCGGGAAATTTGGCATAGGAGAAGTGGGGATTCAATTCTTACTGGTATGACGGGGATCTTAATTCGGAAAGACTTTATTCGATGGATATGACGGGGATTTGGGAAATAAGGTCTTATGAATTTCGGGGGTAAGAATAACAGGGATGTAGTTCTTATGGGTATCACGGTATAATTTGGGTTTGGGAAATAAGATTTTAGGAATTTGGGGTTGATATTTGTCAGCCGGTCTGCCGTCGGGTTCCCTTAGATAGCGGGGGAAGGTGTCTGTTGGGAGTCCCCATGATACGGACTTTACTGTGCTATCTAGGGTCCATATTGAAGCCCCCCCATTTCTGGAAACTACCAGGAGTATAAGGGCACGAGAGAATCTTTATCAAGAGTTCTCTGCCGCCCGTGAGTTACGGAAGTTGTTTCCAAAACAACAATGAAGCTCAGAGTTGACCTTGAGTTGGGCTTAGGGCTGAAGGCTTGCAAAGTGCCATTCCATGGGCGGGACTGTAGATGATGGGTTCACTTCAGGTTGCGATGAGGTCCTGGCACCCATGGTTGACTAGCGAGATGTGGCTCCAAAACACAACAAAAAAGATGGACTGCGAGAAGGATTGCAATACCCTCGCTAATGCACCAGGCGAGGATCTGAGAATCCTCTTCCACAGAAGGTGCTGTGTCGCAAGAAGGCTCAGGGTAATGTCGACCCCGTGGTGAATCTTGAGCGCAAGCTCAAGCCCATCAATCTAAACAAGCCATAGGCCGAGACAAAGCAAAGGCAAGCCGTGAAAAAACTGAACTTGCTGCAGTGATGGGCTGTTACCCCCCCTTAACTTTGCAATGAATTTTTGCAGCCAGTCACAAGAAGTGTCTTGGAGTATGATGCACGAATATCTGCAAAGAGACACAGACCAGCAGGGCCCGGAGCATTGAATTTGGTGGCCCAGGATGTGAGTATTAACGTGGCGGCCTTTGCAACCAGAGGCATGACACTGGCAAATTCAAACAACCACCTTAACACACAAGCCCTCATCAATCATAACTCTGCATCGGTCAAAACTACACCCTCAGCTGTTCAATGAGTGCCTTGGCCGGGCGCTGCACATGGGTCCCAGCCAGCATGTGATGTGGCAATGACACAAAAGCTTGTGGTGATTCGTCGGATAGAGGGCCATGCATGTAATTAGCCAGCTTGTCCGTACGTTCTGGCAACTACTACGAAAAGCAAATTTGGCATGTGAATTTACTGGGTTGATGTCTAGCAACCTATCTGATGAGTGCCTGCCGAAGAAGTCAAATCCTTGAACCACAAAGCAGCAGCTCATGAATCATGGGGCTTCTTGGCTTGAATTTTCTTGAACAAGTAGGGACATCCCAACCAAAATTCACGACGCATACCGTACTTTTTGTGAGGCAGCAGCGATGCATTAATAATTATAGAAATAGTAATAATAGTATTTATATGGTTTTAATAACTATATTAATAGTAATAATAGGATTGAAATATAAACCATAGCAATAACAGTAATATGTACTCATAATAATCCTCAACAGCAGCTGCAAGCCGCCACGCACCTTTTGCTGGGTAGGTAGTTTATGAGGGCATACATGAGCGCCATTGCAAGTAGAATATTACCCGTTAAGAACTTGGGTTTTGTCCTACGCCTCGCGAATTTACCGTTGACTCATGAGCTCCCATGGAAACTGCCAGCAAATCCAGATGAAGCTCTACCTACCATATGATTTTGAATACACGAAACCCCCCCACACCACATGCTCCCTGTAGCAACCCAAACAAATTCGCTCAATATCAAAGCTGCACTCACAAGATGAAAGTACTAGCAACTGGCACGCGTACTTCACACTTTCTTCTAGCGGAAATGGGGTAAATCAGATTTCGTCTCAGAATGACGCGCAAAGCGCACTCGGAGTGCAACCGTGTTTGTTCAGGCATAAAGCACACGTACAAATTGAATCGCTTGCCCCGTCTACCCAGAGTTTGGGAGGGCGGGACAATCATTATTTCCGGTGTGTGCTTGGAGCACGCACAGAGCTGCAGAGCAAAGGATGATATGAGCAACTCGCATGAAACTTGCCTGGAATCGATGGAGAAACTCGACGCTCGACATGCAATTTCAGATATGGAGTTTGCACGGTCAAAGAAAACAGAATCTGATTGGGACCCCCAAAACTCCCAACCAAGTTTTGGGTGCGGCAAGGGGGGAACCAAAAAACTTCAGTACGCGAGGGTGAAAATTGTGCGTATATACAGTTTCGTTACGTTGCCATCTCCAAATCACATATACACGCATTTGGAATCCAATCCCAGATTAAAACAGAACACGACTGAATTTCACCATGCACAACTGCACTCAATATCAGAGCTGCACTCACAGGATGCAACCGCCAGCAACTGGCACCAGACTTCACACTTTTTCGTGCGCTAGCGGAAATCGAGTCAATCAGCTTTCCTCTCAGAAACGACGGAAAAAGCACGAGGAGCGCAAGCTTGTTGCTCAGGCGCATAGAGCGCAAACATGGCCCACATAATCAACTCAATTTCACACAGGCATTTAAGAAGCTTTAGGGGCAAGAGTCAATCACAGGTGTGGTGGTCCCTCACCCAGCAAACTCGTGAAGCACAAAACAGGGAATAGTGGATGGAGCGGACACCGGCACCTCCAGGCATCTCACGGGGGCGCCTCTCCCAAACCATCTCAGATGACAAGTTTTCACATTGGCAGTTTGATTTGATTCTGCCTGCACTGGGACTGGTGCTGAGGTTAACAAACGCGTGATGCACCCGTATTATCGTCCATGTACCAGACCTGTCTCCAGCGACTTGAGTCACGTAGTGCTGCTTTGAAGTGTCTAGCATCCACACGTGGCCAATGTATACAAGGATGGAATGAACGGTAGAATACGGTCCTCAGTATGAATGTCCAGTAGAATTTGGTGCTGGACTCTTTGCTCTTAAACTGATCAAACTGAATAATGAGCAAAGGCGGAACTGAGCAAAGTGAAGGCCAGTAAGCCCTGGCACGAGACTCTGCATGGTTGAACTTCTGCCGAATGCGTTCCTCTTAGAAGCACCCTGGCAGTCAATTCCAGTTTGAACGTCCGTGGAAGTTTGGACAGGGAGTGGGAGTACAAGAGAAGCTATGCAATGTCATGGTTAGCAGCTTTTGCACTTTGCAAAATCTAAAAATGGACCTTAAGAACTGGAGAGGCGACCGTTTGTTCATGCGAGTTCTTCTCCCTAAGTTGAGGGTAGAGAAGCTGCATCACCGCTGGTGATTAGCTGCCAACAGATTGCACAAACAGAAGCACTAGACGCAATAACTTCAAGGTTGGCAAGTGTTATCAGTGCCTCTGATGCAGGCGTTGCGGAGGTGGTGCTGCGGTGTTGATGCGGTGTAGGCGAAAGAGCCAAACCCCGTGGTTTTGCGCTGCGAATGAAATACAGGCTGCGTAGGTTCTCTAACATGGAGGTGCTATAGTGTATGCGACGGTGTAGGCGCTCTGGTGCACGTGGTGCGATTTAGGTGCTGTGCCGCATGTGGGCGGTGTAGGCGCTGTGCTGTACTCGGTGTATGTGCACGTCTCTCGGGATGGATACGGCGCAGGGTTTCTTTGGACGGTCAAAAAGCCAAAAATTTGCTTCTTCCAACTTCTTAGCACAACAGAGGACAGAAAGTGCAGTTCGTGGCAGAAATTATTTGCTCATGCTTCAAGACTTCAACTCTATAGAAGCATGCGGCAACTGAAAGTTTTTCTTGTCAGCGATGAAAATGCCACACGGAGGGCTGGCTCCACGCCAGATGTGCTGCAAAAGGCGTGATCTGCAGCTGGCAGACTGAATGTTGGGGCCGTCGGCCAAACCAACCACAGCACTTACGCGGCTCACACAGTCCAGGACACCGACACAACCTTAAGCACCGAACCCTCAACCCTCAACCCTCAGCTCCAAAACCAAAGCCATGGCAATGAATCTGGACCTTCGTTACCCAAGCTCTATTGAAACCCCGCTTTGCGCGCCATCCACCAGATGGGAGCTTCAAAAATCTTTGCTGAGGTTGAATACTCTGCACCTTGTTCAGCTGTTGGTGTCCATCTTGTTTTCAGTTTTCCTTGTTCTGCAAGCACAAGCACTTGCAGCTTCTCATTCATTCGCTGATTTCGAAGGTGCATCTAATGTTTGAATGTTTCATTCTAGGGCTAGAAGCTGATGCACGTTCAAGGATTAAGGTTCAAAGCTTCGAACTGCTATAGAACCCATGCATCATCCGCACAAGTGGTTTGAATGGAAGCAAGCTGTTCAAAAGAATAAAATTCAAGTTGCTGTTGTTGCCGACAATGCCTCCGGCTCTGTCGCTGTACCACTAATCAGAACATCCTTGAAATCCTAAACGTGCACAACCCTGAAGCCATATATCCTGAACCTTTAACCTCAAAAACTCAAACGTATAAACCTTGCCCCAAATAGCTTCCACATGATTCCTCGTCACGATGACTGCATCCCGCGGCCCCAAGCCCCAAAGACCTGAACCCTGAACCCTGAATTTTTCTTACCAAACCTGGGAAGAGCCGAGTGCCGGCAGGGATTGGGAACCGCATGGGGAGGTCAGCAATTTAAGGCTTGAAGATCCAGATGGCGCAAAAGGGTGACTGGCCAAAGGTGCAATACACTTGCAAACCACACAAGCCCAAGCTTGTGGTTCTCTGTTTTAACTCTTCTGTCTCAAAGCTCCGCAAGGTCTTTGGGCATGTTGCAGAACGCGGCGTACCTGAACTTCTTCACGCGTGGGCCGAAGTTTGCGACATCCATCTGAGCTCACCGCGATAAGAGGGGAGAGAGATTTGTTGACGTTCATGGTGGTGTAAGCTCAGACATAAACGTCCCAGATGTAAGAATGGACACGAAGTACCTCATAGCCATAACCAAGATGTTTTGCAAATTAGCAAGGAGCTGTGGCCAACCGTGTCTTGTTCTTGATCATCCAATCGTCTCGGGCAGTTTGGTATGGTATTTCTTCCTTCCCTCTCTTCATGGATCACTTCAAAGTATTCATCCTTTGTGGGGATACGAGGGAGTTTGGACTCTGCATCCAAAAACACGGAACAGTGGAAGGGCTTGGTGACGAAGGGCGTCTTGAGCTCATCCAGCCTCTCTGTCCCTGTCATCTCATTTGAAACTCAGTGCTACGTAGTCGTCAAGAAGATCCTTGCGCTGGAAGATGCGATAGGAGAGCACTTCATTGATCACTTTTGCCACCTCTTCTGTGTTCTAACATCTTGCGGGAGGCTGAGTAGCCTTGTTGCTCGACACAGTGAGGTATTCATTGGCGCAGTCACCCTGCTCGCCATATCGGTCAACTTCCTCAGGCTCATCACTGACTCGATCGATGTCGATGCCCGCCGCCTGTTCTTCCACAGATTTCATCTCTGCATCTTTAAGTTCTTCATCTTGGATGTCCTGACTGTTGGGCGATTTGCTCATCGGTTGATTCGATCTAAACGTCAATGAGGATTTCTGAGTCAAGAGAGCGGGGCGAACCCAGACTACTCTGATCCCATGAATCTCCCAACCGATACCATCTCAGCGTAGCAGTTAAGGCATCTTGTCAACGTAGCAGGAGTGATCCGCATACAAGACGGACAGAATCGGCATAGCCCTTCACATGCGCGTTGGTGTGGGGCAAAATCGCACGCGTGATGTGATGCTTGAGGTCCTTGGCCTGAGAGTCGTTCGGAACGCCATCAGGACCTTTTGCATGATCAACGCCACATTGTTGCGGTATGTAAAGGAATGTTGATGTCCGCACGAAACTTGTTGGCGATCTTTCCAATGAACTGATTTGAGGCTTTCATGTAATCCTCGTCTTCGCTTGTGTCGCAAACGAACTCATCAACAAGGGATTGTGAATGTAGCCTCGCACCCGTCCCGCGGGGTCCTGTAAGAGCAAAGATAGCCTTGATCTCTGTGAATGGGATTTTGCAGCGGCACAAGATCATTCCGTTTGTCGCCAGTCTTGGCCCGTAATCAGGCAACGTGCACGTAGATCGCTGTCCCCTGTTCTTTGTTGTTTGCGAAGCAGTTGGTAAAATTCGAAGTGCGTCTGAGATCCCATGGAGGAAGGGGGGAGAAGTGCACGTCCTGTCTGCGGTGACTCAGCCCCCCAGCAAAAGTCCTGACTTCGCAATCCAACGCAAAAAGTGAGCCCAGTCATGTGCCACGCGCCGCCGACAGCCTTCATCACTTCGGGGATGGGAGTCGTGGTGAGCTCCAAGTCTACTGCGCTGTTCAAGTGACCAGAGATGCAGCGCGCAGCGAGGGGACAAACCCAGCCCGTGTACTTTTGACTCTTGGCCAAATTGACGTCACGGACGTTGGGCTTCTTTCAAAATAGCTCCTTTGCTGCGGCGAACTCATCGTTGTTCATGGTCGGTCTCAACTTTGCGCCCACGAACTCCATCCTCTTCTTTCGTCTGGGCCTGCCCCAATTCCACAACTCATTCTCGATGGCAAGAGTAATGGCTCAGGTACGGTGATGCATAAGCTCCTCGGCAGTGGACGGAGTCTGTCCCGCCATATTCTTGCTGTCGTAGCAAATGCGTTTCCCAGGAATACCGCGATGTTCATGTCCATGACGGAGCAGCTCCCAGAGTCCATCCTCATTGATGATGTCTTCTATCTGGACCCATGAACCCCGATCCACTTTGGCTTTGTAGACACCCCTCAGGAACTCATGGTGAAGCCCACGTCGTAGCTGGTAGATTTCGCCATCCAATAGCACGCAATCCCTGTATCCGTATGTTCCGAAATGATGATAGGCTTCATCAAGGAAGTGACATGATCTCGCCATACCGGGCATCATTAGACTGGCAGTGAGGTATGGTCTCTCATTCTCCATGAGATATTGGCTTGTGCCTCCATAGTCAAAGTCGTTTCTATCGATATCCTCATTCCTTTGCAACATTGTTGATAACTGCTCAACAACCCTGAGACTTTTGGCAGTGCCATCACAAGGTGGCGCCCTTGTCTTGGCTCAGAATACTCCAGGAATTGAGGCACCTGGTTCTTGAGATTTTGCATGTTTGTGATCTTGTTCGACTTTGACTCCTGGGACGAACCCAGAGGAGGAGTGACGTCACTGCCGCCACAGTTGGGAAGGTCACTTGACGAGGCTGCTCCCGGAACATCCCTGGACTCTTGAAGCATGGGAGCTGGCCGTGGCTTCTGCTTGGGGATGACAGCTGGAAAGGCTGTTGGTCGATCCCGATCAAGTTTGCACTAAGGTCGGCATCTTGATCCGTCGTCATCTCGATGTTGCCATCACCTTGGACAGTCTCCTCAGCGTCCTTGACTACATCATCAGGCTCAGCGTCATCTTTGGCTTCAACCTCAATAGGTGATTCCCCCCAATTTGCATAAAGGAGAGTTTGGATCAATTCCTCGCTCTCTTTCAAGCGTGGACATATCTTGTTAGGATGATCAACCCAACATATAGGGCAGACTTTCATAGAATCAGCCAAACCCAGTACCTCGCCCAAGGCTTCAGCCGCTTGCCTTTTCTTTGTAGCAACTGGGTCTGCCTCGGTCTCGCTGGGAAGAGAGGCATCGGCCATGTCATCAGGCGCTTTGGTCGCATCATCGTCCACCATTGATGTATCCTCCATAACGGAATCACCTTGATCCTCTACGGGAACTTCTTTTGCACTCATGGGTGGCACGACCTCCGCAGGTTGTGCGTCATCTTCATTTTTTTCGCCCTCCATCTTCACCTCTTTCAAGGCGTTGACTGGTCCCGTTTTCATGATCTTCAAGGTGAGATTGTAATCCTCAAGGGCAATGACAATGGCTGGGACACCCAAGACCATGGGAAACGACCTTCCCATGTTGATGACGTCAAGAGATAACTCGGCACTCAACACACCCCTTTGAGATCTGGCAGTTTCAACGCAACCTGCGATGGCAGCAAATGAGCTAAGGGAATGCTCCACTTTTTTCGCAAGCGCACTATCGCACCGCTTAAGTCAAGCTACATCACATCTGGTATTCAGATGAGGCAGGGTCGTGAAACGCGCTCATGTACCTTCAAACAAGCGTAACTAGCTATTCCAGAGACAGCACAAGCACTGCATGCACAGGTGTGAGGGGGCAAAGTGCAGTCAAAGCAGGCACCTGTCAAACATGACACTCAATGCAACATGCACCGCCAACATGTGAGTCTGGGTCAGCAGCCAACGCCAGAGAAATCAGCTCCACTCAACTCAAGAGAAGGTAGTGTCCCCACGCCGGCGCTACGGAATGAATAGTCATCCTGCTTCCCTCAGACGGCATATTCAACCGGATCAATTCCGCAAAAGGATCATCACAGCCAAAAGGCTGGAAAGAAGAGTCCGGAGTCATCATCCATTGATCCGGCGCACCGACCACTCAACTTACACATCAGCTCAAGCTGTCAAAACTTACGCACCGGTCCAAGCACACAGCGACGGATGCAGCTTCTGTATCACGGATCCAGAACGCCAAGGCATACGGCGCGGGTGTCGGAATTCGAGCCCAAAACCTTCCTCAAGAGGAAGTTCGAGTCGAACGGCATCGCGCCTTGCAAACCTCACTGCCTAAAAGCGACACAAGCTCTCTGTGATGTCCTCTGCCGTCACTTTGGCATCAACTGGCTTGTTGCCGTAACTCCCCCTCTTGAGGAACTCTTTGACATACTGCCACGCCTGTTCTCTAGATAACTCCGGTGACATGAACTTTCGAATGTTGTGGGCAATGAGCTGGTCATGTTGCGATGGCAAAAACCTGAGACTCACGGGGCTTGCCACTTCTCCACTGTTAAGGTCCATGTCAAGGTCTAGCATGGGAAACATGTCAACAAGGTCATGCATGTGCATCTTTGGAAACACACTGCTGCCTCATCCACTTCGTCCTGGGTGATGTGCCCCAAGGCCTGCATCTGTTCCATCAGTGCCGAATAGGCCACAGCATGGGTGCCTTCCAGATCGATGGCATACAACGCGGAATGTGGAGGCGGCTTGAAACGCATGCGTCTCAATCGGACATGAAAACCACTCCAAATTTGTCCTGATCTTCTTTTCCAACAAGTTCCGGATCTGAGCAGTTTCGTCGCGGAACCCTTCTTGCCTCAGCGTCCTTGATCTTGACCAACATCAAATGGTTCCATTCAGCAAGCTTTGGACGCGACTGCTCAAAGGCAAAGGGATTCATTGATCTTTTGGACAGCATTGAGCTGGAATTCTTGATGTCTCCGGACCGCGTATCCTAGAGTCGTAGTTTGCGGTTTGCGGTGGTCCGATCATAGGATCGCAGATGACCTCATTCGCGCGGCTCCAAAACAGCCTAATCCAAGCCAGGTCTAAGTTCTCCATTTTCGCCACGTCTACATTGAGCACACTCGTAGATGAGATTTGATCCGTCCTCTCAGGCTAGTGATCTCAGTCACGGTGAGTGGAAACTTAGCGAGGTCAACTCTAATCTTGAGTTTGGGTCCGTGCTCTACTGGATTTTGAACATTGCAACGTGATTGAGCATAGTCGTCTCACTCTCGGGATACTCCGCGCTCACATTGGCAGCGGATAAGACAGCCGTGGTGTTTTGACCCGGGACGAACCCAGAGGTCAGTGCACTTCCAAGACTCGGGTCTAACTCTGGAGTCTCAATAGCTGCACTACTGCAATAGCTGATCTGTGAAGACTCAACATGTGATGCTACGACGCAATGACACAAGACGTTGTGCTCTTGCTCTCAAAATGGTCATGTCTACGTCGGTCGAACTCAGCAGTCATGTAATCACGCGATGTCACCTCAGTCGTATTGCAACGCATTGTCCCTAAGGTGGTCGAGAGATTTGCGCCATCGCTGCTGGGACAACCGAGTAGGCCCCGCCGCACAAGCGCAACCGTTTGGTCTGTCCGGTTCATGAGATTCATAGAAACCTAAAACGACGCGCACATCCATGTCAGCAGCTAGCAGACGAATCAAGTTCTCTAATCCGGTGGCACATGATCCTCTGATGCTGCAACCACCAATATGAATATGGTTGGAACACATACTTACATACTTTGTGGGAAATCTTGAATTATGATATTCGTGGAACGCCAAATCATCTTTTCAGATAAGTTCTTTTCTATCAGGCAAAGGCTTGCCAGAGGCGCATAAGAGACATCCCACCTTGAATTGATGTTTGAAACCCCCCTTCTGATATCTTCCACAATGAAAGGGTCACTGGGGAGAATCGCCGCCTGAATGTGGGTCCTGCCAAGTCCCAACTTCTTGGACAACTCAAGTGTCTTCACATTACCTGCCATCCAATTGCTCGCTGCTCGCATTACATGCCAAAAACACCAATGACTCAACTTTGGCTTTGAAGTTTTGATAAACTCTGGCACGATCGACCTCAGTGTCACTCTGCAAGAAGGTCTTGCCTCGCCATCTCATCGATGGAATAGACACTAAGTTAATCCCCACAGCTTCAGTCATCCTGTCATGTTCATGACCACGACGATTTCTCTAATCGATCTTCATGAGGACATCTTGACGCCAGTGCTTCTACCTGGAAAAACAATGTCAGTCCAGTTTTCAGCATCGATGCATTTTCCTTGCAGAATGCACTCTCCAGCAGTGCTGATGGTTAAGAAACTCAAGGCGCACATCTCCACAAAGGTTAAGTTGTTGACTCAGGTCTGAGGTCACTCCAAGATGCCTCACATGCGTCAATGGTCTCGATTGGGTCATCGAGCTTGCACTTGAAGATGACATTCACCCAAATAAAAGCTTCAGTCATGCCAAGCATGGACTGTCGAAAAACCCCCCGGCCCCAACCCCCCCACCGTGACATACTGCAAAATGTCAAGATGGTCATCGATCGACGGGAGGCAAGAGAACCATTGACGCTACCGGCATCAGGGAAGCGCGTTTCAACAAGAGTAGCCATCCTCAAATAAAACGGACGCGGTAATCTGCCAAGTCGCGGCAGCAGGCTTGTGAAGGTGAAACTGCAAGACACCACGCTTAACATCAGTTCAGACAACAGGTGATATGTGAAAATGTGAGCATCTGAGCT